>VWPU01017289.1:0-240744 GCA_013398955.1 Callaeas wilsoni
CCCCCTCCCTGCCGGCGGCCGGGGGAGGGCCGGGCGCCCGGATGTCGATCAAAATGAGCGAGCTCCAGCCCTGCGCCGGCCGCCCGGGCGGGGGGAGCCGCGGCGCGGCGGCACCGGGCACCGGCGGGGAGGCGGCCGGCACATGGGACGGCAGGCTTTGGCAGCGGCGTAGAGCCTGGACAGCTGCGGACGCAGCTCATGGATAGAGGACGCTTGGCAGGATAACCCCGCGATGGCTGCCCAGTCGAGGTACGGCATTAAATAACTTTGGTCGCGCCCGATGCATCTCTCGCTGAGGGCTGCTCGCAGCCCGGCGCTGCTTGTGATGCCTTGGCTCCTGCTCAGGCTCGCTTGGCTGTGGGGTTTTACCCCGCGCCCCTGGTAGGATTTGTCCGTGTGTTTTGTTCACCGACGTGCCCGCTCCCTCTTCCCAGCGTAAACTTTCTTCCAGCAGGAGAAACAAAGTCTTAATTGCTCCGCGTCAAATCTCTCCCAGTCCAACAAGTTAAAAGCTCCTTGAAACTGATTTCCTCCTCCCCTGTGGACGTGTCTGTTTAAAAGCTCTTTGAAATTGATTCTCTTCTCCTCTCCAGACTTGTCTCGCGTTTGTTTCTTTCTGTCCGCCTGTAACCAGCCCGGCGTGAGCAGGTTTCTGTCATTGCTTACAGCAGTGTTGTAGAAGGTGGGGAATGCTTTCTGTTCGGCCGGGTTGCAGAGCTGGCTGTGCGCAGTGCAAGCAGGTTGTGTCTGCTGGACGGCTGGGAGGAGAGAAAATGGTTATAACAGAGAAGAGTACGGAAAAGAGTTACTTAGTTGCTGTCAGGGAGCAAAATTCAAGCGAAAACACTGATCTTGGTTAAATACTATTCAGCTGTGGTTTCAAAGAAGCAGCATTTTGCCTGCTCTCGGGGGAGTGGGGGAGTGTCCTGTCTAAAGTAAATTTCACACACAGCATGGGGGAGGCAGCTTTTCTTAAGCAGTAGTACTTGATGGAGCAGTGCTATTTAAGGTACCTGTTAAATGCCTTTTAGCGTTTACGATGCCTTAATGGGCATTTCAGAAATGCCACAGAGAGAAATTCCTTTTTGCTCTGTAGTCTCACACCAAACAGCAACCCTGCTCCCCTTTCCTGCAGGCAGGAGGAAAAAAAAAATTAAAAATGGTGGCATAGCCTACACATAAGTTTGGCACTCACGGTGCATTTTCACAGTGGTGCTTTTCTGCAGGTTTGAAGCCAAGACTTGGCTTTAAATTACAAACTGGAGAAGGACGGAGCCCTGAGGTTTGGGGAAGAAGCAGGGGAAGATTGATTACTTGGTTAACAGCTGAGCTCTTCTCTAGCTTCCATGGCCTACTCTCCCAATAGTGGGAGTATTTGACATAAAGAGTACTTATCAAAAATGTAAGGGTTGAGTTTTTAGCATCTTTTTTTCCTTTGTATGATCCCTTTGCATGATTTACTGGCCTGCATTATCAGCGTTGCTGTAATAGGACCGCATGCTGGATGCAGCATAAATCCTAGGGATGCTGGCTGGCCCTGGAGCTTGGCTTGGCTCCAAGGCCAGGGACATGCCTGATGTCTCAGAGGTCGCACAACCATTCTGCTGGGTGGCAGGAGGGCACGTGGGAGCCAGGTCCCAGCAGTAGCCCCCAGCTTCAGCCAGCTGGCCGAGAAAGGGCAGAGCTGCCACTGGGGCTAGTGAGCCACATCCCTGACCCGTAAGGTGAATGGTGCAGAGAATCCAGTGTTACACGCCGAGTGGCTCAGACTGAAGGGAGGAAAATGGTCCAAGGACTGGGTCCGTGGGGCTGAATTCTGCAGGGCAGGTTGAAAGGACCATGCCCCACACCTGCCATTTGAGACAGACATGGGGACAAGACGTGCACCTGCCATTCTGTACCCTCCTTCCTTCTCCATCCTGTGCGTTGGCTTTTGCTTTTGTCAGGATGCTGTGAGGTGCTCAAGCTGTAAAAACTGCGTCAGAGCATTTCAGCATAGCAAGTACAGAGGTTACTCTGTATGCCTGAAGATCGGTGTTAAGATCTCTGATTATTGCTTGTTTTAAGACATTTAAAGAGAGTAGGAGTGCATATGAGCAGCAGAAATGAGTCTGTAGGAGAGAGGTTGCATTTGCCAGAAAGCCTGTGGTATTTCTGTTTCAGTGGCATAGATCTGCAGGGGTATCCATCTCATTTCAAAAAATTTCTGCTTTGTGGGTGTGTAGAAGCTTTTATTCAGCAGTAAAGAATGAATTAATATCCACAATAAATAATTAGAACTCTACCGCATGGGACTGAGAAGCCACATGTCTCCAGAATTCATATTGCCAAAACGTGTCAGAGGGTTTACTCTGCAAGGTAACTGACAAAAGAAATGGGTGAGCTTTCTGTGTTCATTTGTGCTTTGCAAAAAATACAGGCAATTTTTGCAAGCTCAGTAAATTACTGACGAGGTGGTGTGATACCAAGCGTGGTAGTGGTTTGTGTATCACTCTGTACAAGGCCTTCAGGCACTCCTCCATCTGCTCACGTTTTCTATTTCTCACATGCTGTTTGCTTTAGCTAGTGAAAGTGATGTGACGTAGGGGAGGATGCTTGTTTGGAAACAGGAGAATCCAGCATCCTTTCTTCAGCTTCAATGCTGTGATCCTCGGTGCTCACCTAGCATTTTGGTTTCACTGTTTTCAAGGGTGGAAGGGTAAGGAAAACAAGGTGATAAAACATGCCTGTTGCTGCTCCTTAGCATTTAAAAAACTGTAGTAGTGATAACTGAGGAACTGATGCACAAATGGATGCTCAGCATTCTTTAAAATTGTGATCTTAAGAAATGGTTACAGGATGAGTTGGGCATGGTTTGGTTTCAGCTGTTTGAGAACGAACAGCTTCTCCCATTAGCTGCTGCAAGTAGCTTACATCTGGTGCTATTAGGTGGAGAAACTATCCTCCAGTTAGCGTTGTTTTGTGCATAATGTAGGCTTGTGGGGTTTTTTAAAGTTGCTCGCTGAGCCGTAGGTTTGCAGCTGTAGCTTTCTATGTGCTCGCTTCTGGAATGCACGGATGATCTGATGCCTGTGGTGTCCCCAGGCAACAGGGCTTGTGTCAGGTTTTTATGGTATATTCAGGAACTTGTGAGCAGAAGCAGAACTGATCTGAATGAGGACAAGTTTAGTTTCTTGTCGAGTGTGGTGTGATGTTCATCATGTGCCGTTCAGCTGCTCTGGGAATACGGCAGGACCTCTGGGAAGAGTGTGGGACAGACTGACAGAGCCTATCTCTTTTCTGCTTCTTTCTTCATTAAAATACCTGCTCTACTGCAGCAATTGCAGGCTGAGGATCTTTAGATGAATATCTGCCTGGTTTTTTTCAAGATGCAGGCTGCTTTTCTCAGACTGCTTGAGGTAATTTTAAATTGTCTGTAGACACTGTTTTTATAAATAAGCATATTTATAAATGCTTATTTACAGTAGGAGGATAAATTGTTGTTTTGGGTGCTAAGAATTTCGAGTTGTCTTATATAAAACTTGCCTTTCAGTGCAGTCATGGTTAGCATCATTTCTGGTGTGCAGAACGAATGCAATTTCCTAATCTTTTACATACATGAATACAGTACACAGTCAGAGCAACATGAAACCTGAGTGTTGTGCTGTTGTCCCTGCTGGGCTCACCTTGCTCTTTCTCCTGAGTCAGCCCTGCAAGGAAGGGTAATGATGGACAGCAGCCTGGGAAACCCTCTGTTTCCACCTCCTAAAGCCAAGTTGTACCAGCTAAACCCAGGAGAGTCTTGAGAGGAGGCTATACTGCTCATTTTGGTAGAAAAAGGTGATGCTGTGAAGAAATAAAATGTGGCCTTACCTGTATTTAAAACACAGTAAATTCTGAAGGGAGTAACACTGAGGCTTTTCCCTGAGGAGAAGCTACCTTGAATGATGGAGCTTTAGTTCATTCCATGTCACTTCACAGAGTTCCAGGCCAGATGTAAAGACACTTTTCATAACTTGTTTGTTTCGTGGGTCCTGTTGATACAGGCAAATGCCAGTATTGGTGATGCTAGGTTCCAGTCAGCTGATGGATGTCAAGAAGGGCTGAAACAATATCTTGTTGGAATTTACTTGTCTATTGAAAGCTTAAACATTTCATGAAAAACTCTGTTGGTTTTGCTTTCTACTAGCCCTGCCTAGAAATACCACTCTGTTTTCTCCAGAACCAGATGTCTAGATGATCTATGGCATATTTTGAGGGCTGCTGGGGATTTTCAGTTTGCAGTTCCTTATTGCCTGGACTTTCTGAGCCTGGAGTTGCTCTGAGGCTGACCTGAAGCTGAAGCGCTCCCACACAGAAGAAAGAGATGCTCACAAGGCAGTGGATTTTTCAGGTTGGTTTGAGGATTTTAGCAGTGGGTTTTGCAATAGGCCATTGAAAACTTTGAAGTACAATTGTCATGGCATACTTGAGCTGGTATACAAGGGAATGTTTCCTTAGGTCATGTAATTTTCCTGTGTCTGAATCTATGTTATAGAGGCCTTTCCTCACTGCTTTTTATGAGAAAATCGTTTGCTAGTACAACTGCAAGATGCAGCATGAAGAGCAGGAAACAAGATTTTAATGAGCTGCATAAATTCTCCTCAGCACTTTCCTTCTGAGAGGAGCCATAGTGAACGATGCATGAAGCTTTGAAATGCCTTTAAAATATAATAGAAAAGGTGTCTCTTTAAAGTTATGTGGGAATGCTATAATGACATTGTTTTCCATGAGGTGGAAGGCAGTGAAGTGAGGAAGAGTCCTCCACAAAGTGCAGGGTATCATCCTAGGGCCTGGGTTTGGTGCTCAGTGGTTGGGGGTATGGAGACTGGTTTGCTTACCCGGCATGACAAAAGAGTTGCTGTAGACAGGCATGAGCCTCAAAAAAAGAGAAAGTACTTTTCTTGTTCAGTCTTGAACACAGCCTGGAGATTTTTTTTCTCCCTGAGGTATGTTATAGTGGAAAATGTACTGGCTATTTTATGTTTTGCAATGTTGGCTGCTGCAGTTCATCTGTGTCCATGATAAAAAAGAGAAGATGCGTGTGGGACTGGTTGGGGCAATTATCACGGGAGGTGTTACCATACGTGGATTAAGATAGAACTGCCTCTCCAGACGAATGCTTTTGTGGGGAACAGACAAAAGCTGCTGCATGTGCTCTGAGAAGATTTTCCACAGTTGCCTATTCATAGACAATTCAGGGAAGAGAAGTAGAATGGTAGATCAGAATCAAGTAGCTGTGGAAAGTGGCGAGAGGTAGAATTCTTGCAGGCCATCTTGCCTCTCAGCTGTGCTGGTTGCTGTGTGCAGAGCCATCCCTCAGCTCTCTTTTGCTGCTGAGGTGCAGGAGTTGTTGATCACCTTATTGAGCTGCATGGCTTTTAAAAAAGTGCATTTCTTTTGCTGCCTTATTCTTGTATGGGAATGGGGAAGTGGCAAAGAGGGAGAAAGAGCAGGTGTGTGGGCACAAAACTACATTTGAGTAGTTGTTCTGCTCCTGTTAATGCTTCAGAATTGTCAAGCTGAGGTATCTAGGTACATTTGATTACGCAACCTTCATCACAAATGCTTCATGAAGATGTTTGTCTTCTGGATTAGTTTAGGCTTAGATACTGTTTGTAGAATTGTCATTTTCAGTTGTTCTGAGTGTTTATTGTACTAGCAACCTAAAGTTTTCCTTTACTGTTGTTTTTGCAATGTTACCATCAGGCTAACAGAAAATAAGATCCCTGCTGTAATTTTTAGAGAAAGTTCAACAAGCAAATTGTTAATGTTTAACTTCAGAGACAACAGTAAAACTCATTTTCAGAACTGAAGAAGGTTTCATTTTTGTACTTATAAATAGAAAAAAAGCAACAAAAACCAACCACAAAAACTCATCAAAGAATAACAAACAACAAAAACACCTCTATCACCAGTTCAACCAAAACATAAGTAAGAAGTAGCCCTTTTTAAGAAGAAACAAAAGAGGAAACTCTCGAGCATATGGTAGTATTTTTCTTCTATACATCTTTGCTTCTTAAAATGCTGTAAGCAGCAAGTGATGTATGCAGCAGTGTATGATCAGCTCCTTCACGGCACAGTGGTGTTTAGCAGGTGGTGTGTGCATGTGAGGTGTGTGAGAGAGCTCGAGTGCACGTGCCTCCTCCCTGAGCTGAGCTGTGGGCACTGCACTTTGAAATACGGGTATCTGCTGGCATCTGAAATGGAAAGGAATTATTAAAATGTGGAGCAGTAAAGGGATATTTACATCTCTGGAGAACTGGAGATGTGATAAGAAATTGCTTTTGGTTCTTTTGTTCTTCTACAGTTTGTAAGGTTTTGCTTAAAAAGATATTACTGGGATAATTCATCTTCACAAGTACAGCTCAGAAACTCTCCCTCCTAACTGGTGTGCAGCTATTTCTCAATAATCCTTTCCCCCCCTGTAGGCTATTTTGGAAAAATCATCCTAACCTGAAGGCAGGGAATATACTGGCAGTTTAGAAATGCTTTGGTGACATGATTCTCTTTTCCCTGTCCCCACAGCCCTCGGCAGAACAAGCTGTTCTAGGAAAAGTTGTTTTCCTGATGTCAGTAAGCCTGTGGCTCTGCTGAGAACAGGCTGTCAGTCTAGAGACCTATTTCTTCATAGCTTTGCTAAAATAACATGTGCTAACAGAAAGAGAGCCTGGTCTGTCCCTCTGTGCTGCAGAGCAGGAAGCTTTGCTTGGATTTTTAAAAGACTTCCTTACAATTGCCACTACCTGGGAGCTGCCACGTCTGTCACTGCAGGCCTTTTTTACTGTGAAAAGTGCTGGCATAGCTGAAAGGCAACAAATACGCTGCAGAGGTGAGATAACTGTGTTGGCCCAAGTGTGAACTCCATGATACTGGTGAAGAAGGCTGCTTTTCCTGGCATATGGCTTCTGGGAGGATGGCTGTGGGATGGTGGATGTGAGCTGTGTGGTGTGTTGGCCAAAGAGGTGTTCCGGACCACTGTGTCTCCCTTCTTTGCCGAGACCCTGCAGCCTTCCTGTAGCAGAGTGGTCAGCTTTATCCAGCAGTTAACTTTTAATTGGCCGTTGGTTTGATTTTGGGTTTCTGATTTAACGCATGATATTCTGTAACTTTCATTCTGGAAGCAAGATGAATGAGCGTCTTAATATTTAAAGGGAATGTGATCACTTTGCCGAGGTTTTGGAACACTGTACGTGATCTTTATCTGTTTGCAAACCCCTATCCATTTTACATGGACTGGCTTCAGCAAACTAATAATAGGCT
Source organism: Callaeas wilsoni (assembly GCA_013398955.1). NCBI lineage: Eukaryota > Metazoa > Chordata > Aves > Passeriformes > Callaeidae > Callaeas > Callaeas wilsoni. The sequence goes on from VWPU01017289.1 coordinate 7,282, forward strand.
CTCTTTGCTAGTGGCCCTCCATAGGGGGAATGCCTGTTCTGTGTAGTGCATTACAGGGGTGAAGAAACTACTGGTCTAGAGCATAAGAAAATTCTCTGTAACCATCCAGATTGGGGAGAGAGAAAAATAGGTAAAATCATGTGCTGTTCTTTGAGAAGGTCTAATCTGCTTTTAGAAACACCGTAATAATGAGATCTATTATTCGCAGACGTGGGGTACTTTTACCATTGCGTCCTGCAGGAAAAGCAGTTGACTTGTACAATGAGGAATTAAGAACAATAGACCAAAATAACTTCCTAAATTGGCTGACTTGGAAAAATCCAGTAACTCAGTGTTTTACATATGAAAAAAGGCTTGGTCATGTAGCGAATTAAGTGGCACAAAGCTTTCCCTTGCAGTTCTCTATTTATTTGTAATAAAAATGAAGAGTTTAGCATAGGATGGGAGAAGAAAAAACATTAACAGCTTCAGTTTAGAATTTCCCTCTGCAGATGCCTTTAACTTTTTGCTGTTGTTCTGTCCTCCTTCCAAACCAGTTCTAAACTCCTATGACTTAATGACTTGAGCCTTGTTTTTGGTTCTAAGTGAGCCAGCCCCAAAGTGGATTTTCTGTACCTACCTTAGCATGTCACTGATGAGTCGTGCTGTTGATTGGTGCACACGGTGCATGGACAGTGCAGCTCTGCACAAGTAGGACCACAGTGGATTAAAACCTATGGATGAAATTGTCAGTCTGCAGAAATTGATAACATTAAAACTTGGCTCCCAAGCTGGTTCTTCCATTACTTAAACATGTGAATCAGTCTGGTTCCTAATGATTTGGAAAGGATGTTTTCTTTCCAAGTCAGTTAAGTAAACTGGATGAACTGACTGACAGTAAATAGGTTTCTCTCATTATACATCCCTTTTTCCTGCATGTTTGGAGGGACAGACTGAATTGATGTGCAGGGAGCCTCTTGCTGTTTCTTCCTCTTACAATATAGATAGCTGACACAGTGTAGCACTGTGTTTCACAGCCAGAACCTCCTTTCTGTAATTCTTGAATAAATGAAAGCAGTTTGTAGTTATTGCATAATCTGGTAATTGCAACCAAAACCTTCTTGGGATCTGGTTTGGCAACTGTATTGGTGTGTGTTGATGTTGTTTTGCTATTTGAACAACTTGTGAGAGAATTTACAAGTGAAAAGTGAGAAACTGAGCGTACTAAACAAACCCCACCAAAACACCCCAAATCAAAGAAAAAGAAAACTGTGCACGCGCACAACCCCCCATTCTGTAATGCTTATAAATCCAGATGCAGTCTGGGTTAATTTTTAAATCTAATGAACATTTAGTTGACATGCCGTCCTTTAGGCTGAACATTGGCTAAATACAGTGGTTTCAGTTCTTACCTAGAACTGACTTTGGTATCTGTGCTGTACTTAGTTAAAAAGAGACACGTATGGAGTTCATGGTGTCTTAGTCAAGGGTCCTGTGTTCAGTACTGTTTCCACTCAGCTGCCTTAAGAGTGCTTGTTCCTGTAACTTTCTGATTTGGCAGTTGTTTGTGCTAGTCAAACACTAGAAAGCAGGAAAAAAAGTCCTATCTTCAACTATAAGAGGAGAAGACATCAAAATCCCGTTTGAAAAGATTCCCCCCATCCCCTTGAAAAAGTATGGTAGAAATGACATAGAAAAGAAGGTATTGTGAAGCAAACTCTCTTCTTTCTGTGTCCCAACCCCATCTTCTCGGCAATTTCATCTTCACTTCCCTGTTCCTTTGTGCATCGATTAAATATCAAGTTAATGGTTTCCTTTTGTAAAAATTGCTTCCTTGAAAATGGGCCATCCTCCTCCCTCGCAGCCTAATGACGGAAAAGTACAGATGATACTGATAAAAGCTGTGTTTACTTGAATGTAACAACTTGAAAGACTGTTTGTGTACAGTAATCTGCCAAGTGAATAATGATTTGGTTTTACTTGTTCAATATTTCTTTCTTTCCCCTAGAGGGGGGAGGTCTGAACAACCAGTAGCAGTTGCTGAGGTTAATAAGATGCATTTAAAAGGTCTTTAATTAAGCCATGCAGTTTTCTTAGAAGGCCCTTGAACTATTCTTTTACCCCTTCCTCTTCTATTTCACGTGCAAATAAGATGGGAGTGCAAGGGAGGTGCAGGCACTAACTAGATACAGATCTAGGATCCTGCTTACACACAGCAAAGTCTCAATGGAAAGTAGGAAACCAGAGGAGGATTGAAACGGTTTGTGTGAGTTCAGCTGGCCATGGGTGTGCTGAAAGCTGAGGCAGTGGTGAGAACTGACGCTCAGCAGGGTGAACATGCAAGGTGTTGTTACAGCTGCTGCTCCGAATTTTATTGGTTCCTCTGGATTTTTCTATGTTGTCCTCATTTGGGGCCAAATTGTAGCCTTCTGCATGTACACTGGGTTCCAGCTGATCTACCCCTTCCATATCTTTTGAGAGACTTAAACCGTGTATTATAAGGCAATGTTGTACTTTAGTGAAAAGAGGAATTTACACCAGCATCTAATTTTCTAGTTTCCTTTGACTTTTAAGTTTTCAAGTCGACTTCAAAAAGGTGTTTCTGGTAAAGAGCTCTGCTTGAGCTTGTGCTTAAAAAGAATTTTGACCTGGAGCTTTTACACAGAGAATGGGTTTTGCATGTGTATAAGCAGGTGCTCAAAATGGATTCCCGATTCAAAGCTTGAAACTGAGGAACGACAGAAAAAGAGATGTAGAAAGGGGAGGGATATTAACCTTACAATTGCCTGTGTTCTTTCTCTGTTGTGTGCATTACTACAAAGCACCACATTTCTAAGCAAGGCTGTTAAGTGAAAAAATGGGGAGTTAAGGCACAACTTGCTGGTTGGGAAGGATTCTAAGAGCTGTTCTGAGGATTAATGAAAGGGAAGTTTCAACAGGAATAGAAAAATGCATAAACAGTGAGACTCTTTCCTTACTCCCTTCTTTCAAGTGGCTTCCAGAAATACTTATGGCAAGTTTGTTTTGCAGAATTTTTTTCTTTTCGTGGCCTGTGTTTAGTAACTGCAACAACTAAGAATCAAGTAAGATAGAGAAGTTACAGAATGTGTTAGAAAGTGTGTGCTGAGAATGTTATCCTGTGGTTCCATATTAGTATGATCGACTTGCATTTTCTTGAAAATCCTTAGCTTTCTACAGATGACTTGGCTGGTTGTTACCTGGGTTATGTGAGGTGTTAGCTGCTGTTGGGGGTGTTATTCATTCTGTTTGTGGATGTTTCATTAATGAATCTCGGGGCTGGCAAGAGAGTACAGACTGATGAACAATCCTGAGTCAGCGCATCCCCGTGATGATGCAGGAAGCTATCTGCTTGGACTCAGGTTGTTCAAGGGGCTTTCTGTTCTTGGCACTGGATGTAGCTCTGGGCAGACTGTCAGGAGGTGAGGAAAAGTCCAGCAGTCTTCATGTAAGAATGTAAAACCTTCTCCAGGAGCTTGGTGCGGTGGTTACTGTAGGGCATCTGCTTTCCTTCACTGAGCAAAGCAGAGACCTCCTGCCTCATCCTGAGGGCAGGGAGTGAGTATTGTTGGGAACATGCGTGGGAGGGGCAGGGATGAGGAATCCCGGGGAGAGGCAGTGCTGATTCACTCTCCTTCCAAGTCTGTTTGCCACCATGTCGTTGGGGACAGGAACTCCTTGGCTGTTGCAATGAAAATACACATAAGGGCAGAGGCTTGGAAGGGCTTTATCAGAGAAGGTGGTGTATTCCCTGGAAGGTGCCCTGAGTCACCACTGAGTGGACAGAATGCTGGATATGCCTGGTGAAACTCCTCGCGTGTATTTCTGCAGCACTTTGGTGTGATTTTCCAGCCTTGGCCGTAAGCTTAGTGTGAAGTCACCACAGTTATTGCCTGGGCAGATGTGACTTCCTTTGAGAGGGGTAGTTTTCACAAAGCAAAAGGAGAACCAGTTGAGAACAGTCTTTGAAGGATCCAATTCCCTAGAAGGTTAAAGCTGGAAATAAAATGATACAGAGCCTGGAAGACCATGAAATAGAGGAGCTACAATGTACATTAACAAGTACCTTGATTGCTTTTTACCAGTTGGCTGTCAGGTTTTGCTCCTTGAAGAGGTGGTCAGTTTTTATGGAAGTAGAACTTCTTGACCTTTTTTTGCTCTGCTCTTAGAGTCACAAGAAATGATGCCGTGTTTACAGAGGAATGCACCTGCTCACCTGTATCTGGCCAGCGACTTTTCCCCTGTTTCACCCAGCCTCTTGACAGGCAGCCACTCTCCCTCTTGCTTACTCCACACTGGCCCATCTGCAGTCGTGCTGCCCATCCTCTCCCTGGTTTTGGAATCCTGTCTAAAAGGAGGATCTCCCTGTGGACCCATGAGCACCTCCTGCCCATCCTGGGCTGCTTCACTGGGGCTCTGCCTGACAGGCATCAGCTCATGAGGCTCCTGCTGTTGCATTAAGTTGTTTGCTCAATTGTTTAACAAAGTGCTTTTAATGGAAACATAAAACCGGATAGAAATACAAAGCCTAATGGAATAATCTCTTAATTGCAGTGCTGTAAATGACTATTCAGCACATGATTACTGTACTTCCACGGGGAACAGCAAGGAGGAAAGAATATTGAATGAAAGACATTAAACACTTCAGCTGCTAAGAATGATGATTTATTGCCAATCTGAGCATCGGGCTAAGCAGGGCAAATAAACTGACAATAGTAAGTGCTTTTGGGGGTAGAAATTGCCTCATTCAGGGTATTCACTATGTGCAACATGTAAATTCTACCAGGATAAAAGCACAAAGAGTGATTAATTAATAGTGGCGAGATACTCATGCATGCAGTGTCCTTAGGCAACCCAGAAAAAGTATTAATCAGCACATTGCCCAATTATTGGCAGATAACTCCTGGTATGTAGTAGTTTGCTATTTCAGCTAGAAAATGCATTGTGCCTCTGCCTCCCTGTAAAAATCATGGGGTTTGCTGTGTTACGTGGCTCACAAAAAAACCCTCATGTTTTAAGCAGCCAAGGAGATGTGCTCAGAGGTACGTTGACATTATAATTTTTTTGGTATTGCTGCAAGCCTTTCAAGATACATTAGTCCATAGAGAAACTGTGTCCATCCTTCAAGTATCTCACCTAGGTTAGGCAGCAGCAGGTGAAACAGCTGTTAGCTGGGTACTGAGCTGGCTGTCGATTTGGTGTACAGCTGTGTGCTCTCCAGAGCAGGGCATGGTCAGCAGGGAACATGTTGTCCAGGAGCACACGCTGCTCAGGGAGGCAAGGTAAGTGTTTTGGTAGCAACCTCGCTAGTTCCCACCAGCACTCCCCTTTCCCATGATGTAGTGCCGGGATTCCCGGTGCTGCCTTAGGCAAGGACGCCTGACTTTGCCTGCCCGCAGAAGGTCCTGTGCTGCTCAAGCCTTTTTTTGCACATCTTGGACATGCCCGGTGCCTGCCAGACTCTCCCTGGTGCACACAGATGCAGACCCAGCACTAGGCTTGCACCAGGCAGCTCAGAGATTTCCAGTGTTTGCAGTGGCCTCGGCACTGCCAAAGCCGTGCTGCTGTCCCGTGGGAACGGGAGCTGGCTGCTGCTTTTGGTCCGAGCCAGAGGGTGATGTTCCCACTGCCTGCATGCAAGTGTGGCTAATGATGGTGGAGCTGAGCACTTGGCTGTTTCTCAGCCTGCTTCCAGTACCAAGGGAAAACAGGTGCTTTTTAAACAGAGGTGAAGATGATGTCATGAAAATGTGTTTTGTGTTTGTTTTGTTGTTGTTGTTTTGGTTTTTTTTGTTTTTAATTTGAAAATCAAAAATACATTGAATAATTGTGTGCAGAATTGAAGGGGGAAAGTATTTGTATCTGTTTTATTTTTATTCTTTAAAGGGACAGCTTTTTGTAGTTTCTAAAAGTAACACCTTATGTAAATATTCTTAAAAAGCAGGAAAAAAGAAAGATAAGATACTTCAGAGTGTATTTTGGAGAGGTATATGCTTTGCAGCATGCATTAGGCATGCATCAGTACCTGCCTAATGCACCCTGTCATGGATTATTGCTCTTGCTTAGATTGAACACTTGCCAAGTTCTTTCGAATGACAATGAGATGCTTTGTTCAGGCTGATGATTCGATTGTAGTTTGAAACTCCAGCACAGAGAGGTAGTCGGCTACAGAGCATGTGCAACTCAATAAAATGGAAAAACAGATATAAACCATAGGAAAGTTAGCAGGCCCTTCTGTGTATAGATGAAAAAAATTAGAAAATACTTCTGGAATAATTATAGTCTGGCAGAGACTGCAAGAAAGATTTTTAAATAGGCTTTTCAGCATATAAGCAGATCTTTTCCACAAACATTGCTAATCTCGTTATGCTTCTACGTAGTCCTTGCTATGCAGATAAGACTTGTCCAACCTGTTACTTGGTACATGCTGTTATGTAAGTGAAAAACTCAAAAGGATAGGAGACCTTCCTTTCATGCATGATGTGTTTGCTGCTAGTTCCTATGAAACTATGAAAGAATTTCTCTCTTTACTATTTTTTAATTTTTCTAAATCTCAATATAGTTACAGTACTATCCTGTTCATAGCATGTTAGGTTTGATTTACTCAATTGTTTGGGAAGGATTTACAGTGAGAATGTTTCACAAGAAATAGTATAAAGTTGCTCTTGTGTTTAATAGGTTGCAGATGAAAGATTCAGGAGGCAGAGTTGCACATATCCATATTTCCGAGACAGTTTCAAATGCTTATATTTGCAGGTTCTGCTTTTGATATGCCTCACAGCAAATTAAGCCACTGATAGCATTTGATGTGGAGGTAATTCTTTGAATGGCTTCAGGTTTGCAGTTAGGAGAGGAGCACATTCTGAGGCTGATGTTACATTCTTTTACACGCTGGGCTTTGAGCTGCATTGAGCTGTCAGCTCCAGGAGCCTGTGTTGGCCCTCGGCTGGGATGGTCGCAGAGGCAAGAAAGGAGGACCCTTCGGACTGTGCAGGAAATCTGAGGTGAAAGGCTCTTGGGCTCTGAGAGGTCTCACTGCCAGCCCTTGCAAGCTGTCTGACAGCATTTACAACAAGCTGGATGAAGTCAGGCCTTTAGGAACGGGGGTTTGGGGATGGCTGAAGGGAACTAAGCTAAGCTGCGTGTAAAGTGAGAATGTGGCGATACGTGTAGGTTGTGGCACCTGTGGAGCACATGGCAGTGACTGATGGAACAGGAGCAGAGCGTGCTTGGCAGAGCATGGACAAGGTCAGCTGATAGCAGGCTCCTAGGGAAAAAACAGTGACATATTCACTTGGCCAGATGTGGAGGGATGGTAGCTGTGTGAGGAGAGTCGTGTGAGAAGGGATTTAAAATGCACACCCATGAAGCAGCAGCTCACTAAACATTTCAGGTTTTCTTCTACTAACTCTGTATCTTGTTGAAATTCTTTTTTACTGTTGTGGGGAACAATAATGTTGGGGGCTTTTTAGTGGCGTTTAGGAAATTCTGTAAAATCAATGAACAAAAGGCATGTCCGCTTGAATAATTTTAATGTAGTCCTAAAGTAGAAAATTTACGGCATTTGACTTCCTGCATATGCAGTAAGCATTTCAGTATCCCCTCAAAGAACTAAGGTAGTAAAATAGATTGTAAGACTTGAATCTTTGATTGAACTTGCAAAGTTATTTCACAAGGAAAATTAAACGTTAGTTTTCTGAAATTTAATGGCTGATATCACCCGGATTATTATTTTTCTTTTTTTACATTGGTGTAACTTGCTTTTTATCTTAAGGCCTTTTAACTGAGAGTTCTTTCAAAGGCTTAAAGGATGCTGGAGAAATTGTAACTGGGTTGGAAGGGACCAGTGGGCTTTGCTTGACTGAGTACTTCTGTGCTACATCAGGAATAAAATGTTTGGATACTGGGTGGGAAAAAACAGTAGGTCTATGCAAGCATGGTTTAATTTCCTATCGTCACTAAGGTGGAATTAGGCATGTGAATCAAAATATTGCAATTGTGTGAAAAAATGAATTAAAATAGATCTGGGAAATTAATATTAAAGATAATACTTTTTCTTGATCCCTTAATTATTTGGATCCCTTTCAAATAGTACTAGTTTGCAACAGCCTTTTTACCTAATCTCTCATTTTGGCAGTAAAGGACATTGTTATTGAGCATATTTTAAAGAAATAGAAACCTGATTTCATTTTTACATTCTTCTTTTTGTGCATTACTACTGCAAACGCACAGTTCTCTTGGTGCCTTTAAACCTGTTGATTTTACAGAACAACAAGAACAACAAATAAGATATTTCAAGGCAAAAGTAAATGAACATGTAGGATAGGTTTTATGTAAGGTAGAATGTAGGTTATACCCCATGCATTTTCCCAGGCAAGCCTACAGCAGTTCATCCCAGGTGCTGGATTTCTGCCATTGAGATGAGGAATTCAGAGGCAGATGGGTACAGCGGGAGATTTCATGCACCACTTCACTGAAGAAAGCCTTCAGACTGCTCGGGCAGCAGCTGATAACCACTTCTGACTATTCAAGTATGCCTTGTCAGAGTTAGAGACACTGATATTTTGCTCATGGTGGGTGAGTTAATAAAATATCACAGTCCCAGCCTCTGTGTTTCCGCTGGGGAACACCTTCTCGCCCCGCTGGGCAGCTGTGCACACAGGTACATGCTCTGAAAGGCTTGCTGCTCACCAGGTGGTGGTTACCCTGCTCCTGTGCTCACGCAGCTGGTTTCAAGAGGCCTACCAGAAAGATTTGGCTTGGCGAGAACAGCTGAAGCCGGGCACTGAAGTGTGGAGTGCTGGAGGATCTGGCCAGGCCTAACAAAATTTGAGATTTGGCACTCTTCCATTGATTTAACTTCAGTCACATAATTTTCCTGAGCTGGGGTTTGTAAGCTAATGAGTTAAATTTGTTTACGTGTCTCAGGCTGACTTAAACAATCGGGAGAAATGCATGATGTTTTTTATTGTAAGTGGCATGTAGATAATCCAGAGGAAGAAACGCTGTGGGAGGGAGTAATGCTGCAGGGCAGTCCATTCCCAAGTACTGAGAGGTGTTCCAGGTGCTGTTAATCCTGGTGGAGAGCAGTGAAACTGACTCTCTAATGGGTCCACTCACCTTAATGTTTTTTGCTGCCTGCCTACTACCTGAACACTGGCTTAATCCAAATTGCCACTGTGCTGCTCTGACGTGGCCACATGTGAGTTCACGTCTACATGCTCAGTTCACGCCAGTTGCCAAGTGCTTTACCTGTTTTCATCAAGGGGAGAAACCCAGCTCGCAGCAAGCTCCAGGTGCTGCGGAGGCAGGTCAGGTACTGCTGGAACAGTTGCTGCAACAGCGGCTGGGCACAGGGCTGTGACCCTGCTGTGCCAGCATCCCTGTGCTTGCCCTGTGGCAAGTCAGGAATAATGCCAGGTTGCATTTTGTGGATGAGAGGCTTTGTGACTGCAGCTGACTTTTAAATCCATAAAAATGGGAAAAGGTCACTTCTGAGACAATCGCCGTGAGTCAGAGTCCCCTCTCTGTTGGAGCAGGATCTGCTCAGCGGGGAATGCTGCTTCTCCATAGAAGCGGATTCTCAGACAAAGCCAGGATGTAGCACACTGTCAGAGGGATCTGGGTGTACCAGCTGAGCCCGACCAGATTGGCCCTGGGTCTGAGAGCTCCCTGTGGGAGGACGCACTTGGGGCTATGTGAAAATGTTTGCTCAGCTGTGCAACACAGCAGTGTAGATGAGTTAGTGGCAAACTGAAGCCTCCCATTTTGATACAGAGAGTGAAGTTTAGAATAACTTATTTTTCACTGTCACCTCTGCTAAGTAAACCCATTTGGGCAACTGTCTTTCTTATCTGTGTCCTGACAAAGCTAACTTTTTGGTCCTTGCTGATGAAGTGAGAAGAGACATGGATGGGCTCCTCTTGCCTGCAAAAGCTGCTCACGTGGAAGCTCAGTCTTGCTACGATTGGGTCACCACAATCAAGGCTGCCTGGTGTGCAGCTATGAGAGGGCTCTCAAAACTTGGGGAACTCGTCCTGGACTCAGGTCTCATCCTAGGCTGTACTTCTAGAGCTGCTCCACCAGCTGCAGCCAAGACGCCAGCAGCTTTGACTCGTTCTGTGCATATCCGGTCACTGAAATAGCGCACTTGAGTTGCAGCTCTTTACTCACCTACCCAAAAAGACACGCATGCCCTCAGGGCCGAATGGCAGTCAGACCACTCACGTGGCTTGGGGAAATCCTGGGATGTGTGCCTGAGACTGCCGTGTACACAACGCCTTGCAGAGGCGAAGTGGTCGGGATTTTTCGTTACACATGCCCGGTGATTTAAATTTTTCACATTTCCTGCTTTGCCTGCCACATCCAGAACAAACAGAGCCTTAAATTCATCAACTGCTTGTGTGCTTTCCTTGTAATTACACTTCACACAATCACACCTTCTTAAAAGCCCTTCTAGTATATTTGCATTTAGATGGAGAATGACAGCTTTCGTGTTCCCCGTCTAAGTTATAATTAACACCTTTTCTGACTGTTCTATTAACGTCACCTACATGGGGAGAGGCTGAAAGCCTGGGTTACTTTAGAGACTTCATTTCTGCAGCATCACAAGTGTAGAGGCTGCGTCTTGGTTTGTTCAGGTCTTCAGCTATGGCAACGTAGTTACGTGCTCTATAATTGTCACGTTTTTCCAGATTTCCTAAGTTGCTGTTGTACACGGCAGTTTATGAGTAAATAATAGTTAGATTTTAAACATTTCAGGGTGTGAGGGAAAGTCCAAGTCATAAACTTTTCACTCATTTGCCTTTCTTGAGTAGGCACAAAAGAGGTTGTTACTGTCAGTTATTTGCATCTTTTGACAAATCTGCTTTTCCCTCTTTTGAGACTTCAGTGGAGACTTTGTGGACTATAGGCTGACAAATCTCGGGGTGTTTTTCTAAGTGCATAGCCATTTGCACTGGGATTTAGGCTCAGTTCTATGAAGGATGTGTCATGTTTGAAGAACATCTGAGAGTTCCTAGTTCCTGCTAAAGTCACTGGGCGCTGCAGGGGCTCAGTTCTTCTCAGGAAAAGATCAGGCTAACTCCTGGGAACTGCTTGATGATCAAAGGCCTATTGATGCTGAAAGGAAGCAAAAACCTTTTAATGGCTGAGTAATGAATATAATTTTAAACTTGGCAACAGTGGGAGGAAACAAATAAGTAAGAATTTGAACCCAAAGATTACCATAGGAGAGGCTGAGTGAGAAGATGATTAATGTTACAAAAGTAGAACTGCTTTTTTTTTTTTCTGTCAAAAGCCAGCTTAGCTTTTACTTAAGCAAAGTGGCAGTTCTATTCTGCCTGTTACGACATCCCAGCCTTCTCTGCCTTATTTTTTTTGGTGTAACCTAGAGGGTTCTGTATTTAAGACATAAAAAGAGGTGTATTCAGGATCATTTTTCCGTATGCTTTGAAGGAAAGGTTACAGCAGTGCTGCATTTTCTTGGAACATTGTTTTTTTTGTTCAAAAATATTTGACAGGAGGTTTCTTACAGTCATCATAGATAAACAGGTGGGCTGTGGGGCCTTGATCTCTTGCTCAGTGGGTCTGATGCTCCTGTCATACAGTCAATAAACAGGGCTGGATAGACTTGATGACTTGAAGGAGCTAGAGGAAGAAAATCTTGAAAAGCAAATTCCAATTCATATTACTTCAGCATGCAGGATATGTATTTTTGGAAGCATGTACCAAAGCTGATTGATGATGATGATGCAGAAAATTATCGACTAACTGTACCATCTGTTGTGCTTCTGCCCTGTGTTTTTCTCTTATCACTTGTGTATGTTCAAACTGTGTATTTTCTGAGAAATAGTGTTTGATGTGAAGCAGAACTTAAAAAATTCTGCAAGTCACAACTTGTCGATGTTTTGATAAAGGAAAGGAAGCAAAGGTTGGGACGAGGAGTTTTTGATGCTGTTTGGTATTAACTGTAGTGTTGTCCTTTCATCTGCTTGTGTTGCAGTCACTGTCAGGCTGCGTAGGTGATACCAGTGTGAGAGCTGAGCCACGGCTGTGATGCTCAGGAACTTTCTGTGCCTTGCCTTTATCCACATTTCTTCTCAAGCCGATGGGCTGATGAATGAAACTGCGTGTTTAATCTTTGCAGATGTGATCTTGGCTCTGTAAGTTGGTGGCAGTTCTTCTGTGGAGACTTTCATAGGAACAGAGCCGGGGTGCTGCAGCAAGGCTCTTCTGATGCATCTTTGCGATCTCTGTATAATTGTTTTTGGGGATGATGTGTCTTGCCTTAAGCAAAAAATACATCTCTTAATCATGATCAGCAGTTTCTCACGTTAAAAGAAGAATGAATTTTAATGACAAAAGAGCTTCAATACATTTGTTTTCCTGCAGTTGTACTAAAATGAAATGTGTCTCCATGTTTCAGAGGAAAAGGCTCTGCATATTAATAGGGAAGTGAGTGTTTTTTGTGTGTTTGCTTTTTAGCCTTTCTCCACCCCCCTTCCCTGCTCCTGGATAATTCCTTTTGGGAGCCAGCACTAGATCTTACTACAATTAAAGCAGATTTTTATTTTAATTTCATTTTCATTTGGAGAACACATGGGATGGAAGAGGCAGAATTTCTTCCTGCATCAGTCTATTTTTTGAAAATGTTGTCATGGTCTGGATTGTCACATATCAGCATTTGAAACTCTGTAGTAAGGGTTGGCATGTCACTGAGAGCAGCTTCAGAGCACATTGGTATTTTACAGCTTCTGTTACAGACCCAAGTCTAGATGATGTTGCTGGTCAGGGTGTGTGCTTTACTGAACTTCCTGAACCAAATCCCTTGTTACGGGAGCCAGTGCAGTGCCTTTCACCTTGGGCTGCTTTGAGCCTAGCAGAATTCTACTGTTTCAGTCTGTAGCAAAGCATAGTTTGAGGGGTTTTTTTGGGGTGGGCGTGATTTGTGCACGTGTCCCCCAACTCTCAGGCTCCCATGTGCTTCGTGTGTTGGTGCCAAGCCTTGAGGTCTGGTTTTCCAAACCGTTTCAGCAAACCAGTAAGAAAGAGCTTGGGGGTGGTTTTGAGGTTTTTTTTGAGTTCTCGTTCTAGGAAAATCTAAATATCAAAGCTGCGAGTCTGAAGAGGTTCCTGAAGAGCAGGAGTTGGGGTTCTCCCTGCAGCTTTGGCAGCGGCAGGGTTGGCGCTGCGCACGCACGAGGGGCGCCTTGCTGGAGCCTGGCAGACGGCGTCTCCGCACGGGTTTCCTTGCTGGCGCCTGGCAGGACATGGAGACCTCCTCTCCTCTTGGCACAGGGCCACGCAGGGCCTGAGCTGACCGTGCTTCTCAGAGGCTTTCTGCCTGGCTTCCTGACACTTGACCTTAGGGTAGCTGCCGTGTGAGTTACAGCATTGCCCAGGTTTTCAAAAGGTTTTCATGACACCTGTACGGTAAAATAGAATTGGAAGGGGTTTTAGCTCTTGTCTTCAGGTACTTTCAGGTCTTGTCTACAACTTAGAGAAGGGAGAGCTCCTGCTCTCAAATGCATGATTAAATAAATAGCTACTTAGTGTTTTTCCCATTACCCTTCTGCTTTTGAAACTGTAGCTCCTTCTGTTCAATGAAGTTGGAAGAAAACTCGGCATGAAAATTACATTGACGGATTCAGACAGAGAGGCAGAGGGTGGATGGAGATCCTGAGCAGCAAAGGGGAGGGGAATGACCCCTGGCCTGGCTGCAGGGGCAGTCAGCTGTGCATGGCCAGCAGCCTGGGCCGCTGTACCCCGTGAGGGTATGAAGGTTGACCTCACTGAGCATTGTCTGGTACTCCCGTATGTGTGTGAGCACCCATGTCCGCCGGCATGTTCCTGAGCAGGCACCTTTGTCTGCTCTTAAACCTTCAGGAGCTGGCACTATGGCAAATAGGCGGTGTCCCTGCCCCTCCCTCTGCCCCCCCTCCACACTCTTTAGAAAGAATTTATTGCTGGGAAGAGAGCTTGGGGTCAAGGAAGGTTCAGGGAAAGAAAAGGCCTTTAGAGGTATTACAGCTGCTGTCTTTGCAGCAAGCAGCACGTAAGTTGTTTTACATTCAGTGTCAAGGTACATATAGGAAACATAACTACTTCTCATCATAAATAATATTGTTGTGAGAGACTCAAGTGTTTTAGGGTTTTCCTTCTGTTTGGATGTGATCAGAACCTCTGAGCAAAACAACTTGTTTACTCTGAATTTGGATGCTTGCCAGCCTAGAAGTAGAAGGACATCCATAATGCACATGGATGTAGCACAGTGTTTTAGTAAAAAGCAATTTTCAGAGTCGTATGTGACCTACCTTTTTGTGAAACACATTGCCTTAAAATCATTTTCAAGCATACAATTTCAGATAGCAGATATAGCCAAGATTGTTTCTAGTTTGTCTTATAATTTTTCCTAAGTTTTTGCCTTTTGCAGGTGGTGTCTCCCACACCTGACTGCACAAAGCTTTCCTGGCACACACAGAGCAACTGCCCAACTAACTGCTTATAGATAGGAAATTGCTGACATGCAAAATGATATCAGATGCACAGGGGAAATGGTTCTATTATACAGTTTATTGCAGAAGGATTGTATGTATTTACTGAAGCAGTGATCTGTGATTCCCGTTTTCTTCTTTTTTCTTCTATGAACGTTTAAAATTGTTTGCAGAAGTAGGGTACATAGATATTACTGGATACTTCTGTTTTGCTATATTTGGAAACAGTTCAGCACTAGCAAAGTTGGAAACTATGCTAAATGTGCACAGTCTAACCCTTGAATATGTTTTTCTGTCTTAGTGGTACAAGTACATCCTTACTGCAGTTCCATATATAGAAATTTGCCATCCATCAGCATCATTTTCCAGAGTTCCCAGTGAGTCAGGAAACCCCCTCTGCAGCAGTCAGACCTCTTGGTTAACTGCAACAGTAAAGTCAGTCCTCTGCCTTTCCTCTAGGGATGATTAAACTTTCAGCAGCAGATTATTGGTGTAGCATTTGGGAAGATGTCACTGGTGGGGAGGACAAGGCTCTTCCCTTGCAAAGTGGACAATTGAGAATTTGCGAGTATGAAGAAGAATATAGGAATTGTATGTATACAGTAGACTGTGCAGTAAAGTAGAAATAGGACAGGAGAGAGATGCCTGCATGCTTTTCCCTCCCCAGTGTCTATAAAGATTAGAGCAAGAGATTCCCTTGTTTTGCAGTAGAATTTCACAGGCAAGATGTAGTTTAAAGGATCTGGTTTTCCATGAAGTCGTTCTGCTGTGCGTGTGACACAGGTTTATTGGTGCTTTGGTGTGGGGCTGGTGGAATTGAGTGCATGCAGATGTGTTTGAGGAGGAATGGGGATTTCACCTGGTGTTTTCTCAGTTTCTGAGACCTTTCTAAATACGTTTGCACGATTGCTTTAAATGCAACTACATGGGTTTCCTGGTGATCAGCTTTCAAGCCTGTTTTTTGCCAAGTAGGCAAAGTTCATTCTTTAGAAGTGGCAACACCTTCGAAATAATGGATTCTCTTTTGCTCCTGGGTGAAGAGTTGGAGTGGAAGTCTGAAGGAGAACAAGAATGGTAGTTTTTCACACTTATTATTGCAAATGAATTTGCCAGCTGGTGTGCTTATCACCCCCACTGACTGCTTCTCAGTTTGTTTCACAATGAAATGGATGGATAGCTTTTTCCTTCCCACTCTTCTTGAAGGATGGTATCAGGAGTAGAAATCACTGAGAAGGATGCATGTACCTTGTGTGTCACATTACTGCATTGTGCAGCAAATTCTTGATGTATCTGATTTGCCAGCTGTAACCAACCCATGGATTTCAAAATTACTTTCATTCTGGATGTATGCCGTTGTCTGAAAACCAGGATTTCTGTACAAAGTAGATACTTGTTGATAACACTGATGTACAATGTTAATCATCCTTCCTTTCTCTCCTTCCTAAAAGCTTGTGCAATGAGGACAGAAACTTGCTACGGATTCGAGAGAAAGAGAGACGGAGTCAGGAGGCTCTGGAAGACAAAAAGCAGTTCTCTGAGAAGACTCCCCTCTTTGCAGAACCCTACAAGGTAATGGTAGGGGGTGGGGGGGGGAAAGGGAGGAGGAAGGAGGGTTGGGGGTGGAAGAGGAGAGCTGTGCCTCTGCACAGGGTGTAGCAGACTTGAGCATGATAAATACAAACACAGCATCTTCCCATCTGCTTAATTTCAATTCCCCTGAGTATGTGCTCGAATCTCTGTTGGTTGTGCAAGAGCAGTATGGACTCTGGGCTGGCCTCCTGTAGTTAGAGGGAGAGTGCTCAGGAGCAGCTTGGCTGCCTGTCTGCCTGCCGCTGTGGGTATAACAAATGGATCTGATATTCCTGCTCCTGGAGGCTGCAGGTGCACCAAGCTTGGCTTGCAATAATTGATAATGGCTGGAGCGATCCCATCTGCTTTGGAGAGATTTTCAGGATCAAGATGAGCTTGCCTAACTTCACTCATGGTGATGTGTGGTGATTAAGTTAAGATCCTGAAGAATGTCTCTTCCTGAGCTGGATCTCTTGGGGAGCTTTCAAAATGTCTACCTCTTTGTTTTTCCGTTGCAGACTAATAAAGAAGATGAGTTGTCAAGCCGAATTCAGAACATGCTGGGCAATTATGAGGAGGTCAAGGAGTTCATGAGCAACAAATCCTGTCAGAACCTTATAGGGATTCCAAAGAATGTTGCCTCTCTGTTTTCCCCTGGACAGCCTGATTGCTCATACTTCCCTGAGAAGGCCATCCGTACATTGCCATCTTCATTCCAGCACCCGACCCGCCGTCCACCCGTGGGACCTATGGTTGTAGCCCCTCATCCTCCAAGCCACTCCAGTCGCTACCAAAAGGCACAGTCAGGAACAGAGCCAGCTTCAGGTTCGCACACCAAGAGCCGCAGCTTACCCAGCGCTCGGAGCCACGGTCAGGAACACGGCCGTGGTGGCCGGGACAGTCAGGCAGGTTTTCTCCACAGCCACAATGACAAGCCTGGGAGTGGGGAAGGTCGTGCTCATGGCCCGCAGGCCTCCCCTCTGGCACTTTCTCCGTTCCTGCCATGTTTGTTGTCTTCTCCTGTGGCACCCCTGTCACCTTTACATTCCAGCCAGCATATCAATTCCAGGTCACAGAACAGCAGCAAAAGTCATGGGTCAACCTACAGTCAAACCAAATCATTACAGGACTTAGTGACAGGATCACAGGAGAAGGAAAGTCGGGACAGCCCAGCCGTTACCTTGACCAGCACCACTCAGCCTTCCTCTCAGGCTTTTCCCCCGTCTTTGACATCAAAAGCCAGTGCAATGCAGCAGAAACCAACTGCCTATGTCAGACCCATGGATGGCCAAGATCAAGCACCGTTTGAATCCCTGGAGCTCAAACCTCTCCTGGAGGAATACCATGAAGGACCCAATGAAGATGTCTCGGATTTGAAGGCAAAAGTTAAAGCTGAACTATCCAAGTTGGAAACCCCTTCTGAGCCCAAGGAAGAGACCGATGAGCTCACTGATTTGAAGGCAAAAGCCAAAGCTGAACTATCCAAATTGGAAACCTCTTCCGAGCCCATAGAGGTGAGTGCAATTTTTGGGGGTCTCTGTTGGAGCACGGTAAGTTTGGCTGTGGGAGAACAGGTCATTAAACGGCAGTGACTGCCAGAAGCAATAATGACTGTGGTGTGTTACCCTTTTTGGAAGGTGCATTTTGAGGTTGACCTGGGTGTGAGATACCTGTTTGAATGGTGAAAATGTGACACTTCTGTGATTTTTCTGTTGTTTTCTCAGTGAGGCTGCAGCAGGTTTTATGGTTCGAACCTGCCTCCATGCCTATGACTTTTGTTTTCCTTTAAGGCTTTTTGAAAAGAAGGGAGAGATGATACGATGAGAAGGTCAAGTGTTGATGCAGAGTGTCAGGACTCTGAGTCGTGGTGGGTGGAGGCCCCAAATCCTCACTGAATATTGGGACAGCCAGCAGTGCAATGAATTTTGTGGTCACCTGGGCTTTGTGATAAGGGGCTGTGAACACCACAAGATTATCCTCTGTAAGTTTGTAAAATCTTACTGTAGACCCACAGGAAAGTATAACTTGATACTGCAAGTTTCCTTGTTGTACGCCATCAGTTTTTGCTGACTCAAGACCACCTCTCTGGTTTGTTATGTGGGTTGGAGGCAGAAGCCCTGACTTGGTAGAGCAGTGGGAGAGAGGAGCAATATTATACATGTGTTGTCTGGCAAATGCAGCTCCTTTTCCTTGCCCTTTGAAGCCCAGTTTCAGCTGTGCCAAGGGACCAGCACACTGACTCTGCCTGCCTCGTGGCTTGGCCTCCTGTGAGCTCGAAGGCACTTGGTCTCCTGCTGCATTTTGGAGATTTACTGTGCTCATCCTTCAGCACTGAGGTTATTGCTATGGCCTATGGGATGTAGCATGCTGTGTTGCTGACCTAAGGCATCTGGGCAAGGAGAGCTACGGAGATTGTTTCAAATTGTGTTTTGCCACCTTTGTAATGAAAAGGAAGAGTGTGGGTGCAGTCTGCTTTTCATGGAAAAGGGTGTGGATCAGCTGCAGATGGCTGTAGGCAGTATCTAGTGGGAAATGAGAGGAAACTGTCAAAATGACATTGTTGAGAAGTTGTGAAAATACTTTCATGCTGAGAGACTTTATTTGCTACCAAGTAGGTTTGGCATTGCACATCACACCTCAAAACAGGAAGTTCACTGAGGTCTACATTACCTTATTTGCTTAACCAGTTTTTACTCCTGGGAGAGAAATAAAGCAGTGTAGGGCAACACCTTCTACATTATCTTATTGTCTCATCTGTATTATTGTCTTATCTCTTTTCCCATCCCCATACTTCTTCTGTCTCATGTGTCTCTGGTTTAATATGAATTTTGATAGGGCAGCATTAGCTATGGCGCTGTGTGCTGAATGAAACCTTTTTCTGACTTTCTGTTGAGCGTGTGAGTCTAAGTCCAAATGCCCACAAAAATCCTACAGTTGCCCGTGCAGGAGTAGCATTGCTCATGCTCCTTCTGTTAGATCTGTGGCAAAGTAAGAACACAATGAAAAGGGAATTGAAGATAATAAAAGAAATGTTTTTGCACAAGCCAAGACCCTGGTTTTAATTATATGTTTAGTCCATTTTGAAGCTGATAGAGGAACCTTTTTTGTGAATGTACTGAATGATCCTTGTTTGCAGGAGGGGTCTTTAGGCTGTGGCCCCTGACTATTTTCTGTGCAAAGGCAGGGAGGAATACAGGCATTTTGGATAATGGCTCTGTAAGCCGTAGTGAAAAATACATTACTTCGATTTCTACTTTTTTCAGTTTTGTCATTGTCACATTTTCTTACTTCTGTTTGGTCTCAGTGATGAACATCTATTTGATAATAGAGCCCTCCAGTGCTGAAGCCTGGAGGGAGAAGAGGAAGAAACAGTGAGGTGACATCCCTGGATATATGGCCTGTGTGCTGGATGTAGAGTACTAGAGAGGATGATTGGGGGTCGGTACGCTGAAAGGTCATCCCTGTCTTTAGTTTTTGGTGAAACAGGAGCTGTGGAGACGCTCCTGCCCTGCAGTGACCCTGACAGTGAATAGGTCTAGACTAGCAGAAACTCTGCTGTTCTTCCCTCTACTTCCCTGAACTGTTTGGCCCCAGTTTACTGAACAGCCACATGCCAAATACAGTTTTTCCTGTGATCTCCCTTGACATGACTTAGGAAAGCCATTTCCTCAACATGTGTTCTGGTTAATTGAATTTCTAAGACGTGTTTCACCTGCAGCTGTGAATTCATTATTGACAGCTTCTGCTCATGGGAACGCTGAAAAGTTCAGCCTTCCAGGCCGAATAGACACACAGTTTCACTGTAGAGTGAATGAATCCACAGTGGATAACAGTGCAGTGACTCACTTTGCATTCAGAGACACTGAACAGCTCTTTTCCCTCTTCCCCAAATCAAAGCCTTCACTTTCAAATGTCATCACTGTCCCTTTAAGGCATCTTTCCAAATTTGTTGTGAGAAGGCTTAAAAATATAGCACACATGAAGAAGCTTAGATGTATCCCTTCTCTTCATATGCCAGATTTTACCTCTTCCCCAGCACCTAAACAAAGATGCTTTTAAAGCCATTCTCTCTCTCCATGTCTTTAGGAGAGTTGCAGCACCAACAGAGCTTGTGTTGCCTCCATTGACACAGACAGAGATGTGTGAAAGGGAATCAGCTTGACAGCAGGGCAAGAAGCAGTCAGGCTGTTTTGAGGGAGAGTGTTTATAAATCCTCAAGCATTATTAAGGACATAGTGTATGGAGGAATGTACGGCCCTTGATGCTCATTGAAGATTTGGCTTTGTTTTCCCAAAAATTTTGTGTGTTAGGGCATAGCTCCTTTTACCTCGTGTAATGAGGCCTCTTCGGGCTCTCCTGCCTATGAACTGGGAAGCAAGTATGGAAGCAGCCAATTTAGAAGAACTAAACAACAGCAAGCAACAATGAAGCAGCCCAGATGTGTTAAGTCTTTTTGGTAACACTGTATTATTCTTGAAGCACAGGGTGCACACAAAGACCTCTGTGTTCAAATTGCTGTCATTTAGCTGTGTTTTCCTCAGTAAACATTTATCAATGATCACCAGTTAAAACATGGTTGTTATATAGTCAATAGTAATTATTAAATACCTATGAAGATGTTTGGATGGCAAATATAAAAAGTCAATTCTAGATAGATAATTTTTCACTAGACATCTCTTCATGGCACCTGAGTTTTTCTACTGGCAGGAGTTGTCAGGCAGGTGAACCCTGTAAAGTAGATATAAATATATTGTTAGTAGGTATAAATATATTGTTTTAATCCTGCATTCTTTTAAAGTGAAAGTCTTTAAAGACATATGAAGCACTGTTGGCCTTATGTAATGAATACACAGCATTACACTATTGTCATCTTTCTACCAATCCTTTATGTATTTCTCAGTTTCTGAATAGAAGGGAGATTGTATTTTGTTTGGGGTTTTTTTGCCTCATCCCTTTTATTCCTTTCTTTGACTATTTTATTTTCCTTGCTTTGCACCAAGGCAGGTAACAAGGTGTTATTACTTCTGTGTCTCCTCTGCTGCCCTTTTTATAATCAGAAGTGCCTTAGGTGTTTGGAGAAGGTTTTCCGTGCTTCCCCATAGGTATTGCATCAATTTGTCTTGTTGCTGGTGTGTGACTGCTAAAGAAATAGATCAAACATGAATAAGAATTGTTACTTTTTCTGACTGTTTTGGGTAAAAAAAGTTAAAAAGCAAAAATAGTAAACCTCAACCTCACCATAAGAGCTGAAACTGAGCTATCTCAATTTTGGTAAGCATCCCTAACAACTTGCATGTAAATATCCAAAGCTGTGCCATCCAAGGCCTTTCTCACAACCCCTGGGCTTTGTGGTGTGAGCTGAAATGAATTGCAGCCAAAGGAAAGTTTACT
This sequence comes from Callaeas wilsoni, assembly GCA_013398955.1. NCBI lineage: Eukaryota > Metazoa > Chordata > Aves > Passeriformes > Callaeidae > Callaeas > Callaeas wilsoni. The sequence goes on from VWPU01017289.1 coordinate 28,734, forward strand.
GTGGGATTCTCTGCTGCTTATTGTAATACCAATTGCCAAAAGACATATCCTTTTACTTGGGTCTTCTCCATATTCCCTTTTGGCTCTCAGAAGTGAAAGCGCTTGGTACTCTTTATGCTTTTACATTATTTTAATTTCTTTTTCCCCTCATTCGCTGGGTTGCAGGTACATCCAGAGGCAATGACCTTGATCACTGCCCCTTGGGATAGTTTCATGGATCACAGTCAGTTTTGGGGTTTGACTAGCAGTTATGAGGTCAGGGTTGCACACAGCTTTTGCATTTTTAAATGCGTAAACACATTTTAGCTTCTCTTGTTTTCTTTCACTTGATGAGCATGCAATATCTTAGGAGAAATCACAGTCAATCCCAGCTGATAGGAAAGAATTATATGTCAGTGCTGTGTTTTGTTTGGGTTTTTTCAGCTAAACCAAGCCGGAGCATGCGGGTGTAGTTATGTAAACAGAAAAAGCTTCTTGTATTTGATTTAATAGGCGAGTCCCACCGGATGCAAAAGAGGTTTTTCCCTTGTGTGTGTCTCCTTTGGAAGAAGCCACGCACTCTAGCCAGATTGGAAATAAACCAGCAATAAAATGCCAAAGCAACTCTGATGGCTCACACGAAACATTCTCCACCAACCTCTTTGTAGATTTTTGAAACTCTCCGCACCATTTCTTGCACAAGTGGAAAGTGCCAAAGGGACAGATGTTGCCAATTTGAACCATACAGGGGGAAGGCAAATATTGCTAAGCAACCGAGTGCTTGAGAGAATTTTTCGGAGAGGAGCCAGGGGAGTTATGCCTGGGAGCGCCTGCAGCTTCTCATGGCTCGGTGCGAGGGAAGAGATTAAAAGTTCTTTCCTGTCAGGGCTGACGCCGCCAGCACAAAAGACACCATAACCTATTGACACTGATTAGGGCTGACAAGGGAATGTATGAAAACAGGAAATCTGCCCTGCCATGTGGGAAGGCAGTAAGACATGTTCACGGAGGTAAGTGCAGCACACAGCCGGTGCCAGGGTGGGGTCAGCAGTTGGCTTCAGCAGGACGAGGTGAAACCCAGGCAGGCACCCATCCCTGTGAAGTCCAGTGGAGGCCATGTCTGGGTCTGGCTCTCACATCTGACTGGAAGCAGGTTGCTGAAGAATGGGCTGGCAGGGAGAGGGGGGGGTGTTTTCAGGGAGTCTTGTAATAATTGCAGGCTGCCTCATGTAAATGGAGTTTACTTCTCTAGTTACTGAAGGATGAAAGAGCTTATAAACAAGGCAAGTCTTAAAACACCTGTGTGTGGTTGTGCTCCTCCCTGGCCAATCAGCACTTCATAGCTAAGTGCCAGCCTGGAGGTCTTTGCTTGGGTGGTCCCAAATGCCACTGGAGATGTTTCCTAAGAGAGTGAATCTGCCTATTTCAAGGTTCTGAATTATTTTGGCTGTAGACTCCTCGTGTCTTTTTCAAGAGATGTATTTTCAGGAATGAAACACAAGATTTATCTTCCTACATTGGTCATCACATTAACACTCTCCTAATGCTACTTTGAGCACCTCCTGGACTTTAATCTGATTCTTTGCTTTGTTTGAGTGTAGGGAAATGTTATCATGTGCTTTGTGTTGTATTTCTTACTTCATGGGATTTTTTTTTTACTGGCTACCAGTGAGCCTCAGTGGAAGTGGCATTTTGCAGTTTAAGGATGCTCCATAGGAATATTCTGGATCAGCACAGTGATGTGGGTTATGACAAGTCTGGTGGTACTGCTTTTGCTCCTTGGGCACTGATCGCAGTGCTCTTGCCCCATGTGGGTGCTGCAGCAGGAAGGTGCCTCACTGAGGTATTGGCCAGCTCTCTGGTTTTCAGTGAGCACCAGCATTAAGGGGAGAAGGGTTCCCCTGCTGTTCGTATGAGCTGGTACAGTCCTGCATCAAGAAGGGCTTCCTGATGTTCCCAGGCAGGGCATGAGATTGCCAGAGCTCACCAAAGCCTGACTACAGCAATATGGTAATTTTTGAAATGAAGTCAGCAAGTAGTGATGTTCCTGCCCTGGCACACTACTCAGTGTAGTCTGATTTCCTATAAGTTATGCCTCCCTTACTCGTTTCCTTGTGTTGTTATTCTGTGCTTTGAAGTTTTAGGTCTCATTTTTCATTTTCTCTGATGTCTAACAATGTTGCTGTCTGAATTATCTTTAACATCCTTTTCCCTCTCAAGCTCTAGATGCCAGTTTTCATCTTAATAATGATGAGTATTTATTACTTAGACAATAAAACTGTGCTTAATTATTTTAAGCAGCAGAATATTTTAATTCCCTGTTGGAAAAGGCGATACTCCTAACTTTTTGATCTCCTGCTTATCGACATACCGATTTCTCCTCTAAACTGCTTTAGCAGTGTTACATTTTCTTGCCAATTTGTTTCATTGGTCAAATGGTTCACAAGTGTCATTAGATATTGAGGTGCTCTTTATGCATGCAGTCAGGTGTAGTTAATAGTGGGACACATGATCTTGGCAGTCCATCGTGCTCCAAGCAAAAAGTCCAGGTGCATTCCCAGAGAGGCTGTGCCATCAGCCCAGCTGCCTTTGCATGTACGCAACCACGGGGGAGACAAATTGCAGCTGACATCACTTTGTGCTTGTTTGAGACCCAACAAGGGCTGGATGCTGGAAAGTGTTCTCTGTCCCCTCCCTTCCCCACAGCCACCTTCATCTAATAAAAGACACTACTGCCTTCTATGAGCCCCTCTTTTCCAGGATACTGAATTCAACCACTTTGGCCTTTCTGCCTGTTCTTCAGATGGGACTTTTCTGGAATCAAAGGAGGAAGGAACAAGGGTGATGTTTGCTTTGGCTGCTAAGGAAATAGAGCTCAATAGTACTTGCCTTGTGGAGTGATTTTTAACTGGTTATGAAACTTGACCTAAACTCCCATTGCTTACAGAAACTCCAGTTTGGGTGACTTGTTCAAATGTGCACTTTCCTTTGAAGACAAATAGGAACTTTTGCTATTCAAGAAATTACCACATAGCTTAGGTTATGCCACAGTAAGAAATGTTGTCTTGGCTGGCTTACTAAGCTTCACTAAGTCAAAAGAAAAAATGGACCATTAAAAAAACTCCAAAAAACCTACTTAAAGTTTTCAGATCTTTTTCACTGCTTGAAGTTAGAAAGAATAGCAACAACATAGCAATATTTATTTTTTCCTTTTCTTGGGAGATGAGAGAATTCAGTTTCTACATTAGCATAATTTTAAGAGAATTTATTTGTCTTGAATTAGAGCCTAAGTTCAAGTATTTGTTTTAATACGCTATTGAATCGAAAGCACCCCCAAAGCGAGAAGTGAGTGAGCACTTCCCCATAATTTTTAAGGTTAACTGCTGTATGTGTTTACAAGTATTGTTGTGTCTGTAGAATGAGCACACTGGCAGAGTGACTGAGCATTTTACAAGTCTGTTGTAAAATAAACGATGTGTGGAACGATTCCTTACTAACATGGTGGTATCCATTTCTTATAAAGCTTGTGGTTTTTAAACTTGGTTTGAGAACATTAGTTTTTTAAAACATGACTTATGCATGTTGTGTTTTGAGTAGCAGTGGCTTATGAAGAATGCTATAGGTTTGGGAAGATGCAAGGTGAATTCACGTAACAGGAGACAAGGTCATGTTAGATTCAGATCCTACCAACCTACTCCTCCTCATACAAGGAATACTTTGGTTTCTTTCATCAGCCTGTCAGCTCACTGCTGTTCAGACCAAGTTGTAATTCAGGCTTGGCTGGACACCATCTGTTCTCTGAAGGTGAAAGGCGTGGTATATTCAGCCTGAATGTTTTCACTTGAAACTTCATTTTACTGAAGGTGCTCTTGGGCTGTCACATTGCTTGTCTCTTTGCAGTTTTGCTTTGTTAATCCTTGGCTGGGTGCGCTGAAGGAATGCCATCTGTGCTTTACCAGTGCAGAGGACATCCCTTGCCTCCTTGATGTGCTGTACTGCTGAGCAGGTCAGCTCCATTCCTTCCTCTCTTTGCCAATACAGTATTGATGTTACCACGATAATATTGCACATGTTTCCATAATGAAAGAAAGAGGAGAAGCAGTGTGGTATTTATTTATTTTTCTGTTTGCTATGGTAGCAGTAACCCCTTGGGTATGTCCTACCCTTCCCTTAGACATTTCCTTAGACATTTCCTTGGAGCCTTCTGGGGTGCACATGTAGGGAAATGCTCGTCCAGCTTTCAGGAGTCTAGAGATTGCATGGGAAACTATTACAATGTAGAGACTTTGCCTGAGAGGGCATAAAGAAATCACAGTACACAAAGGTGTTGAGCCATATCCATCATGGCTACAAATTAGGAACCTGCCTGCTTACATCCCTCAAGTATTTTAAATGGTTTGAGCATTTTGCCATTGGTTCTTGGGAACCTTTCACACAAACATTGGCATGATTTGAGCAATTAGGTATGAAGGAAATTATAGGTAAAGAAACAATGATACAGAAAATCTGGAAATGTCTGTAGTCTTCTCCATTTTGCTGTCCCTAGGATGCTTCCAGAACAGATGGAAAAAGCTTTTCCTTAGGCAGAGGTTGGTTAGTGCCTCAGTACTTCTTGTAACCATCTCTCCTTGTTTGGATTTTAATTACAAGCCATTCAGACAGTATGTTAAATAAGCAAAAAGGCCATTTCTTCCCTCCAGATTATACAGACAAGCAAAGAAACAGTGAAGTGACCCTCTCCCATTCTCTCAGCATTACTTTGTTTTCTGACAGCCTTTTGAGCCTGGGAGGCTCATGGCCTGTAGCCCTCCTACTACACCTGACTGACAAGGATCACTTCTCAAATGCCAGCCAGGTACGTTAGCTCAGCACCTTCTGCTTTGCTTGGCTGCAGGTAAAAAGTGTGTGTCACAGCTCTGCAGTGCATAAGCCTGGCCATAAAGAATTTCTGGCACTTGGGAAACACTGTCTGCAGTCTTCAGTGCAGAGTTTAGGGAATGATAAAAATGTCTTTTAAGGAAGCTTACATTTTGAGTCATGACAAAGGGAAGTGTCTTCTATGTACAGATTTCAAATATTGTGGACCGGTTGTTCCAGGCACAGCATGACAAAGAAGGTTCTAGAAGGTTCTGTCCAGCCCTGGCCTCTGTTCCCACCTGGCAAACAAGCTGAGGGTGCTGCGAGCTTTTTGCTGAATGCACAAACCTGTTTGCTGAGGAGAGGATGAAAGTGTCTGTGTGTGTGTGTTCAGTTGAGTAATAACAAACATCTCCTGGGAGCAGACCGTGTCAGCCTCGGACACTGCTTTTACAGATGAAAGTTTAAGTTAAGCTGCTTTCAAGTTACCTGGTCACTCTTTTTAGCATACAAAACTGAAAAGAGTGACCAGGTAACTGGTGGACACGGCTTGCTCTGGTTTCCCATTGTCTTCAGCAAGATAGGGAACTTCCTAGAGACTTGTCCAGTACTTGTCTTGAGGAGGATAACTTTCGTCTGTGTAGACATAATGATGATAATAATAAGGCACTTTGCTGTTCCAACCACAAAACATAAAATCTAGAAATAGATTTTTTGCATTTAGTTCAGTTGTAAAACAATAGCAATAGTTGCCTTTGCAAGCAAAAGGATATCCTGCTATTTTTTTCCCCACAGGTTAAGTTCCTTGGTTTGGAAGCATTTAAAAATATTTCTTCAATTTCCATTAAGTTTTAAAAATAGCATGTAGGCTTTTTCTGAGTTAAGAACTTAATTTTCTTAGGGAGAGAGATACAACTCCTATCCTTTCAACACATATGTTTTCTTCTCTTTCTTCCTTTGGGAATACTATCCTTAGATGTACTAACTAGCATCCCTTTATTCATGTCCCTCCCACTTGCCTTCTCCTTTGATGCACTGGTCCTGGTGACTGATGCCTTTTAGCTGCCCTCCAGGTTGTGTGGTCTGTCCCAAACAGCAGCAGCAGCACAGAGTCGTGCCGGGTGCTGGCCTGGGACTGGTGATGTTGCTCCAGGCTCCAGCCTGTCTCTTCAATTTGTTTTGTTTCCCAAACTTTTATTGGCAGTGGTGGCAATGCAGGGCAACGCCGAGGGTACTTTCAAACAGCTGGGGGAGCCTGCATCTCCAAGTCTTGTTTACCGAGTCATTAAGGGGAGGTGCACCAAGTACCACCACTGCCATCATAAATCTAACTCTGCTTGTTTTCCAAGGGGAAAGTGGTCTTTGGAAAGGGAAAACATTTCTGAGAGATGGCAGCAGTTAATTATCTGAGGTGATCCCCAGAACCACAGGATGCCTCTCACCACCAAAAGCCCCAATTTCCTTGATGATCTTAACAAATGTAATTATTATTTTCTTATCTTTTGTTGTTTCAGCTGAAGTGACGAGCTTTTTTTCTGGAGTAGGCTAGAGTCAGGCTACTCAAAATACTGTAAAAGTATATCTATGGGCATAAATTGCAATGAGGTTGTACTGGATGTGAGAAAACACCTGAAATCGTGGCTTGCTGCTCTTACTCAAATGCTTACATTGAAAGACAACCATCTGTTCATTCTGCAGGGAACAAAGGGACACAGTCTCAGCCTTTTATGGACACAATACTTACAGAATCACATTAAGCAGTATTAAAAATTATTTACTGGAGAGACTTTAAGGGTCCAGTAGGTAAGAAAGTTTTGTGGAATGGAGGGGTCAGAACTAGATTTTTGAGAGCTACTGTACAGATGGTAATTGCAGTGGAGAGGTGCTCTTGTGTGAAGGTTCTTTATGCTGAGCAATTTACTAGTGAGATAGTCAGCCTTGGCTGGTGTCCTGGTCTGCATGCCTATATACAGGTGATGCTGCACTTAACTTCCATGCTTACTTTGTCTGGATTTCAGTTATATTATTATTAGATGAAGGCTAACAAGAGATGTACAAATTTCTTTCAGCAGCTCAGGATTTGTAACGAGTCCTTCATTAAAACATATCTGTTCGCCCAGGACATAACCCCCTTGGCTACTTCAGTCAAAGAAAGACATAACAGCAATTTGTTTTTCTTATGCTGTTTGAACACAAGGAGGCCCGTGCATTTATTTTTAGATTGAGCAAAATAATCCGTCTCAGGGTTAGAAAAGCGTGTAAAATCTTTAAAGAATGTTTTATTTCCTGCAGGCGCCCACGCAAGAGCAGGACAGTACAAGCATTGTTTGCTGAGCATTTTGATGTAAAATGCTTAAATTGCCAGGATCATTCAGTGTCAGCTGAAGAAAGCTCGTGGGAATGGTTTGATTTGTTTTCAAACCTGCAGCACGGGCCATGACAGGCTGGAGCTGCTGTCTTCACTTTGAGCTGGGCTGCTGAGTTAAAGTATGGGCAGAAGAGAAGGTGGTGTGGCATTTTTTTTTAAGTGGAATAACTTCAATGTCGCCTTGGAAAAGAGAAGAGTGGACTTAAATGGGTTGAGTGTGCTTGTGGAACTGTCCACAGGGGACTTGGCTACAGGCCAGCTGCTGGTGAAACCCTGGTGCCCACAGAGGACCTGAAATAGCACCCAGAGAAATTATTTTAGAAGGCTCCTGTGGACTCTGAGACTGGTAGATTGGATTTGTAATCTACAATAAAGTCTTGTGACTTCAAGCAAGCAGCATAAACACAAATGATAAAACAAATGCATTTATAGTGTAATTTTGAAGATTTTGTCTGGCTGGATAAGACAGAATCCTTTTGTACATTTCTGTTGGTGCCTCAGCATTGCTTTAGTGTGCATAAAGGAAAAAGCATAAATAGGCTTTGTTTTTCATGAAATACAGAAGTGAAACTTAACACTGAAAGCAATGTCAAGCAGAATTATTCTAGTCTCACTCCATTAGGTTGAAGAACTAGGTTGGTGAGCAGGGAGACCCAGGATGTGTTGTTTGGTTCTGCTCATCCTCCATAGCAGAACACACCCATCTGGCTACATGAAGCTGGCACAAAACTCTTAAGTGTATTTTTTCAGCTGCTGCAGTGTGTGCTACCTTTTTACTGCTTTCCACAAAGAGAATCTGATATAAAGTTTTTATAAAATTTCATCTATTTCAGTTTTCTTTGTTTGATTTTTCTCTTTTTGTCCCTTTGTATTCTACCTTATGTTTGGGGGGCTGGGGGGGGGTTGTTGTGGTTGTGTTTTTGTTGACAGGGAGTGAGCTTTCTTCTTCTGTGCTAAAAATGACGTGTCCTGCAGTAATTTCTCTTGTGAAAATTAATCCTAGTCTTGGGCAACCTGCTGAGAAAATTGCCTTCCCTTCTCATGGGTTTGTTATTCTGTGACAGCAGCTTCCTGAATTTCCTGGAACAGCTCAAGCTGTTGTTAGAGGGACTCTGCTGCCAAATAGTACCTCTATGTTATTTTACAGTAGTAATGAAACCTCAGACAATATTCCCTGTAATAAAATGGCCTTTAAAATCTGTAGGCATAGTTTATGAAGACAGTCATTAAGGACATACTGAGCTCTATATGGTTTGAGATTTTAAACAAATGATGTCTATAAAGGTTTCATGACAGTAATGAAAGTTGTGTATTTCTGAAATGCTTTTGAGCTTAATAGAAAAATAGCACCAAGGAAAACCTAAATATATGCAAATATTCCCACACTTGCATATGAGGGAAGTGTGAAGTCAAGGAAGGGATGGTCTCATCCTTAAAATAAATCTTGTTTTGAAGTGTTTGCACACACTTTAGCTTGATTTGTTATTGACTTAATCCAAAGCTCACAGGCAACAGTGACTTACACGTCTCTGTAAGCTTTAGCTCAGACTCCACATTTTGTCTTTTAAAAACGCTAATACTTTTTGCATGAACTTTAAAAAAAAACAAACAAAAAACCCAATCCCTACAATTTCTTAATGTCAAAGAAATAAGAAAATCTTGTGTTGACTACCTGCCTGCATCTTTCTTACTTGATGCCATTTTGATGGTTTCATTTGCTTTTCGTCCCTGTTTCTCCTGTATAGTCACTTCTCCAGTGGTTTGCAGGGATCTTTTTTATTGCAGCAGCTGCAACAATGATGTTTTCCCTGGTTCACCCAAGTGGTTGTTGATGCCAGAGCTGAGGAAGTTGTGTTTTGTTAGAAGAGGTGGGTGCTGATGGGACCTGTGGGTTGGAAATAAAAGTGTGGTTTTATGCCCCAGGGAGCTGTTGTGGTTATTAAGTTTCTCCAGTATGTGCTTCAAAACCAAGGCACTTTGTATTCTTTCCAATCCAGTTAGATACAAGTGATCAAAATATCCCTGATCCATAGTTCAGGGAATACAAGGCCATGGACTAGGTTAGCGCATGTGGGCAAATACAGTGTTATGCATGGACTTTGCGTGCTTTCTAAGGATAAGGAAACTTCCTGGTAGCAAAGCATACATTGATTGCGTGGCAGGTTTTCTTTGTGTTTTTCTCATAATCTAATAGTAACCCTTTAATAAACGTTTTTAAATTATTATTTTCAAGTTATGCAAATATTGGGTACAATATAAGAGACACTTCAGATTTGTAAAATGAAAAGAATTGTAGGACTTCTGGTCTGTGATATGGAACATTCAAACAGCCTTGGCAGAGAATCTGCTTGGTGTCTGGTGTTCCTCAAGATAGTGTGTGAAAGCCTTTATGAATTTTCATGTTTATGTATTTGTGTCGATCAACAGGACCGTTTGAGCTTCAAGCATTGGCAGCCTCTTTCAATACATGGCAGAACATTATTGCATCCATCATCAGGATTAGTGGAGGCTTGGTTAAAATGTGTCTTGTCTCTTTTTGGCTGGGTCATTTTGGAAACATGCCCTGCGTGTGTCCATCTCACATCTATCTATAGCACAGAGAGGATGAATTTTTAACTGCACAAAAAGACAGGCGGAAAGTTGCTTTGGAGAATAAGCTGGCTTGCTATCGCTAGCGTGACTTGTGTGCAGGGAGGAGAGGGCATCTAATATGCAAGATCTCCTCCTGCTCTGGCTGGCTGAGCACGGATGGGTTAAGTGAGGACAGGATGGTAGGTTTCAGTCTGATTTTTGTCCTGCCTGTTGTTTTCAAACTAACCCTTCACACAGTGAAGTATGCAGTTTTGTGATCTTCACTGCATTCGAGTGGCAATGACTGTGCAGTTGACATGAAAAAATAAATTTAAAACTAGATATTCCTATTCAAGTATAAGAAAGTGTAGTATTAAATGGGAAGCAGCTGAATATGTGATTGTTTTGTTTGTTTTTTTGGGTTTTTGTAGTATAAGAGTTGGTGACCTTCTCTACTGATAGTTGCAGGGGCAAAGCTCTCATTAGGAAACAAAGAAAACCTGACAGCAGAATGAAGGGCATGGAACTCATAATTGGCTTTTCTCATTGTTGCTGCACCACTTGCTTGGGTTTTGATGGTGCTGATAAACTCAGTCTGAGATCAGGCAAAGAGCAATAGCTAGCATACTTGAGCTGTACACACACATTTTAGTTTTAATTAGCAGGTGGTACGAGGCAATGCACTTGTGCTGTAGCTGTTCCTCTCCTACACTGCCTGGGTACCTGCAGCACCAGTTTCACTTAAGATGGAGATGGAGAAACAAGGGGCATGTTTGTGCACAGGATGTCAGGGGCAGCTCTAAATGGGCTGTGACAGCAGAGGCTTGCAAATAGCAGGGATAAGCAGTTGGGTGGAAATTACTGAGATGAGAAGGAACAGAAAGGTCTGCAACACCTTAATGCTTGCCTGAGAGGCAGCCTGTATCTCTTCCAGTTAACGTCTGCTTCCAGACCTCCTGTCCTCCTCTTCGCACACTCTGTGTGCTCTGACTGCCTCTGGCCTTATTTAGCCCACACATCTCAGCGGTGTCATGTGGTGGCTTCTGAAATAATGCATGGCCAGCTCTCTCTGGGAGGCGATTTTTTTGACATCTTGCTTGAAACTACTCTGCCACAGCCTCCTGATGAGGCAAGCTATTTATAGACCAGTGAGAAAGCTTCAGCCCCCCACTTCCACACAAGAGCCATACGGTCCTTCAGCTCCACTTGGCACATGTCACAGAGTGGGATGAAAATCTGTGCTGTAATTTTTAATGGAATATCTTTTAAAAAAGAAGCAACCTTGGAAGCTCTTTAACCCAATCTTTGTTGCAAAAAAAAAACCCCACCCTAAAACAACCACTACTTATTCTTTGCAGTATGTATGGCCCACATATTATCACAGCCGGTGGGGCACCTCTTTTGTGTGCTTGTTGGTTCCTTAGGCAGTTTCGTTTGGTTTTGGTTTTTAGTTTATTATCCCGATTTCCTCATTCATTCCCTAACAGAGCTGTGCAAGGCTTGGGATGTGAGCAGAGTTATGTGTTCATGAAAATGTATGGCTTTTGAGGAGAGGACATGGAAGTATTTCTGAGAGTTTCATCACACACTTGCTATGCAATGTGAATTGAGTGCCTGCACAGATTTTAAATTGTTTTCTAAATTAAGAGCTCCATCTCTTCTTTTGTGGGTATGTGCACCTGTGCGTTTCTGCACGCCTGTTGTAGTAAAGACAGACGAATTCCTCAAGTAACTTCTAGGGCTTCTTACGTTTGCGTAGATGCTTGAAATTATTTTGGCCTGAAGTCCTTTTCAGTTCATGATCAAAGTAGTAGTGAACCCTTCAGTGGCTGTTTTCCTTTTTTCACTTTTAAATCAGTATTCTTATTAATATTATTAGTAATTAAATTAGTATTATTGCTGCAGGAGCTAGCTGTTATTGAAGCACAGCATCAGTTTGGATGGGAACACTGGCTCTTAAAAGCCAAATCAAACCCAGCAAGCCAAAAATTCTGGATGTCTCATGATTGTGCTTGACCTTGACCATCAAAACATTTTGTAAGTGATATTTGGAGGTGCCTGTGTCATTCCCAAAGTGTGAATGTGGCATAAGGAAAGAGTGTGAATGTGGCATAAGGAAGTCCTAGCTGGGGATTGTACAGATGTCAGTGTCAGACAGCAAATATGCACCAGGCTTAACTGGAGTTGTCTGTGGGGAGCACGTTACAGTGTTCCCAGGAAAAGCTGTAAAAGTGCTAGCAGGGATAGACAGCAACGTGGAATATTTGATCTCCTACACCCACAGTCCTCAGTGGAGCTGAGCTCCTTTCAGGGATATCTTTGGCTTTATGGCTTTGTAACTCTTCCTGCACCAGCATCGTATTTCTGCTTTTCTCTAAACTCCTCTCTTAAACCTAGCAAGGACATCCCTTGCTGCTGGGTGGTAATTGTGGTTTAATGGTGGTTTAGTGGTTTAACAAGCTGAAACACAGCCAAGATGTGACTTGAAGGAAAAAAAACCCACCAAACAAACAAAAGGGGAAAAACATAGTCAGGATGCAGAAAAGCCCAGCTCCTTCAGGCACTGGATTCATCGCTTCGTAAAAGATGAAGTGTCCTCAGTCACTGGAGCTGGCATGGAGGGAAAGGGGGTGTGCCCCACAGGTTTGGGACACAGGGACAGTCACAGTCCTACCTGAGAGCATAATCCCCGTGCAAACAGCTGACTCTGACCAGTTTCGGTGTGGTTTTGACCGTGTGCATGTCCTGAACAATCTGTAATTGTAATCTCTAGAGTAGTCATTTCACCATGTATTTGATAATATTGTTCTAAAAACCCAACAAAATCAGAGGTCCTTATGCTGCCTCTGCAGACTTGTGTGGTGCCTGGTTGTGTTTTGTTTTCCTTTGAATTTTGTGCCATGAGGAAGAAAGTGGTTTCTGCTGTGCCCCTGGACCTGTGAAGAACCAGTCACTGAACCCTTGGGGGTTACGATAAATCCACCTGACAATTGAACTATAAATACTCCGTGTATGTAAACCTGTATCAATGTCAAAGTCTTTTCAGGCTCATCAGAAAGAACTCCAGGAAGGGGGATGTGGGTTGTTTGGCAAGGATAAGAGAGGTCCAGACTGGCTGGTACAGATATTCTCTGATTCTCAGGTTAATTGAATTCGACTTTTGTCATCCCTTATCACCTCACAAAACTTAAGTTTCTGAAATGGGTGAAGTAAACTGATTTTGATTTGTTGCAATCAATCCATTATAGAGGGAGTTTTCAAATACTTTGTCCAGGCAGGATCTTGATTTCTTACCAGTTTTGTGGGACTTTTTTCTGTGATGCTGTCATGGGATATATACCAGGAGTTTCTGGAGCAAGCTGTACAGGAAGATGTAAGTGAACGTGTCTGCTGTTCACCACTTACTGAATTAAGAAGTAAATTGGGCTGAGCTACCAGGTTAAGCTTGCTGGGAAGAAAAAGAGGAAAAGGGGTGCCTTTTTTGGAACCATGAGTTACAAAGCATTCCAGTCTCTTGCCGTGTGGTAGTTCCTTGCTGTTTGCCCTCCCTGTCCCCTCCTCCTGCCTGCTGTGGGACACATCTGCAGGCCTTGCTTTCATTCATGTGACTAATCTGGCCGTGCCTCAGCTTTCGTTTGTTTGGGTGAGTAAGGTCAGAAGCAGCTCTCCATACGTGATTTTCTGAAGAAATTCAAGGCTTTGTCAAACGAGCACTGGCTCAATGAGAGCTTTATGTAGAGTCAGACAAATGAGGTTGCAAGGAAAAGGCATTCCTCATCTCTTCCTTCCAATGTAAATAGTGCAGCATGTGGGAGACAGATGAGTGGACTTCCTGTGAAAGGGCCGAGGATGACAATTTTTGACTTTATTGAAGTGTTTGCTTGCTTTGCTCTTTACTTTTTTTCCGGGGAAGATCCTACTGGCTGGGCACTGTAGCTCACTGTCCTCTTCCTTAAATGTGAATGAAGTCTTCCTGGCCTTTCCCTTTCAGCAGTTACTCTGATGACTGGACACTTCCATAGAATTTCTTGTTTATGGACAAGAAACTGGCCTGGAATGCATTTTGCTTGTTAAAACTACTCAGCTCTTTGGTTGTTTTCAGCTGTTTCAGTGTTTCAGCCTCCTTTAATGTTATCAGTTAGGAAAGGACATGTAAATGACAGATAATTTCAAAGCACATGCCTTGTTAGTAGAAGAGAAGCTGATCTGTGGAAGGGGAGTGGTGTTCCCCATGGCTGGAGCACATCACTGTGTGAAAGCACACATACACTCTGAGGAGGGATATGTTAGAAGACCCTGCCGTTAAAATTCGGGACTGGGCTTTTATAGTATTAAGTGATTGACTGTCAGTCAGATCTCTTCAGGCTGGCTATGTCAGCTCAGCAGCTTTAGAGAAGTTATCAGTAGTGTCAGTAGAATGTTTGTTCCTTTATCATGTACTTTACCAGGTCTAGCACATTTTCATCAGGATGTTTAACTTCAGGATTGATGAGTCAGACTGGTTTCAGCTTTTTTCAACACCAAAAGCAATGTGATGCCCCCTTCTCCATTTACCACCAGTAGCTTTGCAAATACCATTTGCCACTGGTGGCATTGTTTGAGTTATTTTACCCCATTACAGGCAGAGAGTCCTGGCAGAATCTCTAGTCACCTCTGCAAGGACTTGAAAACAAGATGCTTTTTAGAAGTGGATTAGTAACTGCCCTTCTGCTGGGGATTTTAATCCTTACTAGCATTTTATTACTAATGGACTTCCATGAAATTTATTGAGCCATTGGTGAGCAAATGTTCACTGAGTGCATGCTTGCTTCATGTCAGTTGGTCAAAAGCCCAAACAAACTCATGCCGCTTCCTTCTTTCTTGTTACAGCAAACCAATCCCATTGATGTGCAGTCCATTGAAGAAATTTTGAGGGTAGGTACTCTTAAATAATAGATCTCTGTGTTTGGTTAGATTTTGCATGCCTTAAGGTAATGGTTGGGGAAAAAATACCTCTCTGCTTCTGTTCGCTCAGCAGATGTAGCTGTCACTAGTTTTGCGGTGTGCTGAGGAGAAGTAAAGATAAGAGTCAGCCTCAAATACAGCTGGAGTTGTAAGATCAGTCTTTCTATCAGTACATAAGTGTAACACAGTCTGGTGCAGTTCAAGACTGACAAGTCATCCGGGACGGCCAGAGCTACTTCTTCATCAAGTCAGGGGCTTGCCATTCCCAAGTGCCCTTCCTCCAAAGGCTCTGCACACGCTGTCTCGTGTCCGTGCTGCCAGCCCCAGCAGCGTGGCCCTGAGCGGGAGCACACCTGTGTGCTTCCCACCTGCCTGTGCATGGCACTGCTGCTGCTCCCTCACTGTAATTCCAGTCCCCTCATGCAGAGCAAAGCCACGTCTGATGCTGTAACCTTGTGTCAGAACTGACTCTGAGCAGCGCTCAGGCTCCAAGTGGCTGTGGCTGAGTCCATGTTATCCCTTCCCTGTGCACAGTGTGAAAATGCCCTGGGATTCCCAAGCCAGTGATGCTGATCCTGAGGAGATGGTTCCTTGATGTCAAATGCTATTCTGAGATGCTGAAGTCCTGGTGGAAGAGTTTGGTTTCTGTGATTCACTTCCCTCGCTGTTGCTTGAGGTTGCAAAATCCTGATGCCTCGATTGCTCCCCAGAAGCTGCTGTTTGGGCAGTGTTTTAGCTGGAGGGGAGCTGTGCACAGGTGCCCACTGGCTGCCCTGTGCTGGTTGGGGTTGCAGCACGAGGACTCCTCCTGGAAGTCTGGCATCTTTTTGTGTTTCACCAGACATATCCTGTGTTCTTGCCTGTTAGTAATGCATATTACTATTTTTGTATCAACCATTGGAAACATGTCCAAATGCACGAAGAGGTAGATTCAAATGAATCTCCAAAGCATGAAACTTGATCTGTGCCTATCAGCAAAAATCCTGATAGCTGCTCCTCTCAATCTCTTTCCAGGAAATGACCCGCTCTTGGCCACCTCCCCTGACAGCTCTTAATACACCTACTAAAGCAGAGCCTTCCAAATTTCCATTTCCAACAAAGGTAAGACATCCTGTTTCTGCCAGGACTTTTGATAAACTAGAAGAGAGCTTTCTGGCTCTTACATGAGCTTCCATCTCATTTTGTCCCCCTTCCGTAAATAAAGGCTGTTAGGAGGTATTACCCTCAGAAGTAGTCAGATAAATTAAAGCGCAATGGGGATGAATCAAATGCTTCAGGAATTTAGAGATTTGTTGTAATTGTGGTCTTCAAATGCAGCTACTTTTCTGAGACATTTGAAGTATCTCTGCTGAAGCACAAAATAAGTTTTATCTTTATTGTCAACAGAAATATTTGCTGACTGTTAAACAGAAGTGTTTGGCAGCTCTTATAAAATTTTTAAAATATTTCTTCAAGAACACACATACCCCTAATGTGGTAACAACACGTTTTTGGTGACAGTAGCACGTTATCATTTTGGTCCATGCTAAGCTATATCAGGCCAGCTTTGACAAGCTAGTTGAAATATTTATTACAGTAAAGTAATGTGTGGAAAACAAGCCATTGGTACGCTGCTCTCACGAGAGAGCTCATTTATTTTATTCTCAATTTGCACTTTGTCCTTTTTTTCTAGGAATTGCAACCTGAAGAATCTGTAGCAAAGGATCAGAGTAAGTAGATACCCAAAGGAAACACACAGTTATATGTGTATTGACAGATAGTTTTGCGTGTTGTATTATACATGACATGGCAAATGTTTACATTGATTAAAAGGTGTGGTTTCCTCTGCTTTATTGAACAGCGATGAATTTAGAAATGGCTGAAGAGATTGTACACATTCATTACCTAGACATTAAGGCACCAGTTCATCAGAGGACAAACAGTATTTCATTAGGAAACCCCATTTGAAATGATGGATAATCTGAATGACAATTATGTCCTAGAAGAAAGTGATGAGTCTAATCTGGTGCTCAGAGGCCATAGGGTAAAATAGGCTACAAAGGAGGCAAATAAACCAAACCTACTCATTTTTGATTTCCAGAGCAGTATGGAGCACCCTCAGAAACATTGCCAGGTTCTCAGCCAAGAACATCGTAAGTAACCAGACTTTATTCACATCTCTACTGTGCAGTTAACTAAAAGAACCTGGGAAGAACTAAAATTTGGGTTACTTGATGTTTCTGAAGATTAAGATTTTGTCAGTCTAATTTTTCTTAGAAAACTTCCAATGCAGGGAATTTCACCAACAGAAATATTATTGCTTCGTGATGGAATCATAGAATCATTTAGGTTGGAAAAGACCTTTAAGATCATTAAGCCAAACCTTTAACCTGACAGTGCTAAGTCCACTAAACCTTGTCATGATTGCAATGACTGTTAAAACCAAAATAAAACCGAAGAAAAAAACCTAACTATTAATACACCACCTTCAAGCTATTTTGTTCTTTTACTCTGTGGCTGTTTAACATAACACTTTTGTGCTTTTCTATCTACAATAATGCATCCAACTGACATAAATTACAAAGAATACAAACTGTATCTGATTGATTCTGGATATTGTTTTGAAGCCTGGGAGTGCTAGTAAAGCTACACCTACAAGAACTGTAAAACCCAGGGCTGAAATTTTAAAGCAAAAAAAAAGAAAAATTGGTGGATAAAATAACTTGATGTTGTCCTTGTAGGTGAAAGAGGTTATCTGCTAATTAGGTTAATTACAGAAGTTGCTTGAAAGCAGTTTTGTGTGGGCTGACATTAATGTTTCAGGATTAACTTGGCCAAATGCAGCATTGGTGGTTTCTGAGCCCCAAGCAACAAACAGAAATCTCTCCATGTCTGAAAGGCTCAGAGGTCCATGTGCAAGGCACTTGCTGAACCCTTAAATTTAAATGTCTGTCAGTTCATATGATACATAAAGATCTCGTTACTCCGTGATATGTTCTTCCATGGAAGGCTGCAAACTACAGAGTACAAAGCTTACTCTGCTTGTTTGCCTTTTCCTTATCACAAATCATTTAATTAAAAATCAAACAAAACTGGGCTAGTCAAAAGTAAGAGCAAAAGCATATCTGTGTCTCAGTTGAGATTGTAGAACTTTTCACTCAAGCTCTGTAGGGTCTGTTAAACATCCCTTTTCCTACTGTTCCAGCATGATGCAGAGGAGCTCTCACTCACTTGGAGCGTGGGATAGTGTCTTGCTGAGCAGTCAGCTACTCCCTTAATCTCTTCCTTATTTTGCTCCACTTTGTTTCACTCCAGCTTGCTCCTCCTCAGTGACTTCTGGAAATTTTCATTGCACTACTAAAACTAGTAGGTCCAACTGCTCCAGGCTGTGCCTTCCTCCCGAGTTACGCTATGACCGTCATCATTATCTCAGTTCTTAGCTGGTTGTAAAAGTCCCTTCAGTCAGTTTTCCAGGCAGCAGAGAGAGAAGAGACTTTTCCTGCAGAAAAGAATTGAAAAAGACTCCTTCCTTAGCCCACAGGGCCAGAATTGTAAATCTGGCATGGTATGGAGCTCTGTCCTTAGCCATGATCCCCTCTCTGCTCAGTATCCTTGCCGGGCACTTCAGAGCCAGTGCTCATCCGCAAGGGATGTGTGTGCCCACGGCCGGCAAAGGCAGTGGAAGCAGGAGCAACAGGGTGGCCTGGGTTTGTGTCCAAGTGAGGTTTGCCCGAGGACTTCCTCTACATCCTTCCCTTGAACCGATGCATCCCTTCTTTTTTGTGTTTGTTTTCTTTGGCACAACAGGCCTGGCTTTCTGTGCTGTTCGAAGTGCACGTGACTGTCTGAAAATTCAGCTGCCTGGAGTAGCTTGTGTTGCAAAGTGTAGCTGCCTGAAAACAAACAGCGTTTGTGCTGGTTAATTAGAAGACGGAATCCCAGGGCATCTGTGTGCCCAAATTAAGCATTCAGCTTTTCAGAGCGTGCAGGGATTTCCCAGATGGATTTCATTCTTGAATGCAGCCCTGAAGTTTGCACCTGGCAGTGCTGGAATGGAAGCAGCCCTTCTTTTAAAAGGGGAAATGCCAACTCATTCTTGGTGATGCATCTTTAACCTGGCTAGCGGAGAGGGACCAGCCTGTGCTTTCAGTGAGGTTGTTTGGCAAGTGATAATAATTTTAGTGCTGCTTTTCTCACTGAAAGAGCTCTTTTTAAATAGCTTTAGGGAGATTAATGATGTGTATATAAGCTGCAAATGAACAGGTCCTGCAAATGAAACCTTGGCATCTATTAACTGCTGAGCTAACTGGAGCATTAAAATTATTAAGACAGATTTATTTTCTTTAACTAGGCTATTTAACAATTTGTCAAAACCTTGTTTTGGGGAAACTGGCTTTGTCTACTCTTGCAGAAGTATGACTTGAAGTTTTAGTGTTCTTCCTTCATCCCAAATAGAGCGGAAGTAGTTGTGGTGTTCTTTTATGCTGATGCATTTTATTTACCAGCAGCTCAGGTGGAAAAAGCAGTCATTTTTATTACAAACAGTTAAATCAGATTTAAGATGATCTAGATAGTTTCTTTGCATGTCCCTGTCCACAGCAGGACTTTGAAACTAAATGATCTCTAAGGTCCCTTCCAACCCAAACCATTCTATGATTCTATGATTATCCTCTTATCTCTAAAGGAAATAAATCTTTAATCCACAATTCTTAAAGCAGAACAAAATAAAAACAACACCGACTAAAAACCCAAACCAAACTCAAAAACTTTTAGCATATTTTAGCATCCCTGGGAGTTTCTTCGCTACCACCTTTGAAGGACTCCTTCCCTTAAGAAGTTGTAAAAGAAAATAAAAGGATTAATTGAGATGCCAGTAGATGCTTGGCCAAACTGCCCAGAAGTGTGGAGAGTGCCTGTATTGTCACTGTTCTTTTCTCCTTGTTGTGCCTCATCTGTCTGGCAGTGAGCTTGGGCTGTGGCCCACATGCAGAGCTGGCTCGTGCAGGATTGCTGCGGGCTGCGGGCTGTTTGCCTTCTGTAGGAAATTCGGGGCTCTCCTTTTCCAAGGTGGTGTCTCATAGCGCTTCCCTTCAGTGTTTACTCTAAATGAAGAGGCAAGAGGTGATTTCCACCGAGAAGGTGTGTGAGGAAATGAGGCAGTGCAGGGTAGATCACAGGGAAACGGCAGTCAAAATGCCTGAACAAAGAAAGCACCAACTTTTTCCAACTTTCTCCTCCTTTTCCCAGGGTGATATGGTTCACTGAGGATCATTTATATTTGTTTTCTTGCTATAAAACGTGTTGTCATGAGGGGTCAGGGTCTTATTTTTCTTATTTGGCCATAAGAAGAATTTCTCACAGAAAGCCCTTGGTTTGAAATGAGGTTGAAATAAGCAGAGTTTTGATCTGATCGATTAAAATCCCTGTCTCAGTTCCCAAGCTTTTGGTCCCATTTTTGGAAGGACACTTAAATAATCCTGCGGGTTGAGGAGTCAATCGCCAGCGAGTTTCAAGATTTGAATAACTATACTTTTGAATAGCAAAGTTCTGCCTGCCTATTTTCCGACTCCTTTGGGATGTCTGCAGGATTGCCAAAGAGGGGGATAACAGTCTGGGAGAGCTTTGGGTCCCTCTCCTTCCTTTCCAGCCTTTTAAGAATCTTGGTAATATATTGAAATTGCAAACAGTAGTTACCACCTGCAGGCAGAGGACTAAATGATGCTTTTGGAGATGTTTGTGGGCAGCCTGCTCTCTTCTCTAGCAATAGTGCAACGGAGCTTGTGCCTCCCCACTTGTAAACCGCTCTGAGTACCTGAACTGCTTGACATTACTGCTGAGGTGTACAGGAGCATGGAGCTCATTGTGTAGAGAAGAGATGGGAGATAGGCTTGACCTTGGCATTGACTTACATATGTGTGATAGGAGAGTTGAGCAGCAAAACAAGAACTCCTGGGACAGAAAAAATATTTGCAGCCCCTGAGAGCAGTGTGCCTGAACATGCACAGCTTCTGGTGCTCCTGATGCTTTCTGTCCCTTGGGGAGCCAGTGCAGGCTGATAGCATGAGAGTCTCTTACTGTACCAGGGTCAGACTCCTTCCACCCTGTGCTAGTGTGCTAGGCAGCCTTTCTGAGGAGCATTCCCCTCACAGAACTTGGTCTTTGTTGTCTGTAAATGGCAGCCATTTCTACAGACCTCCGCTGCAAAATATCCCAAGGTCATTTGGAAAGCAGAGTCAAAAAAAAAAAAGGGCAAAACATTTTAACCATTCATTTCAGGTAATGACAGGGTTTAGCAGACTGAGCATGCCAAATGTTCAGAAAGGATGGGGGAGGTTGGTTTGTTTTGGCAAGCACAAACCAAATTTTTTCAGTGCCTGCTTCTTCAAAATGTGTCTGCCTTGGCTGATATTTATCTTCTGGTTGTCTTTCAGAATGCTCCAGGACGACCTGCAGCTCAGTGATAGTGAAGAGAGTGGTGACGACCAAGTCGGTTTTAGCTGTTTTATACACTAGGCACACAGACTTCCCTTTAAACATCACCACTTGTTGCATTGTTCTGAGTTCTGAGCTAACCTTTCCTCCCCCTCTCTTTGTTTTTGTGAACAAAACAGGTTGTTGAAAAATCACCTTCCTCACTTGCTCCTCCAAGGTACAGGTTTGTTCCCAAACTACTAGCTAGACCACATAAGGAGAAAAACTGCTTTTTATATGTGGGGTAGGAGGGTAAGGGTTCCTGGTTTCTCTTGTAGCTACAGACTTTGATTTCTCGCTGCACTTGAAAGTCAGCTTTAGTTGTGTGGGGTTTTCCGGAAAGCCCCAATTTGAAATTAATAATCCAGGCATGCTGGATTTTGCCCATGAACCAGAACTGTATTTCCTCAACTGCTCCCTTCTCTTCTCCTTGTCCCCTCCACCAGTGTGTTTGTGCATCACACTGCAGCTAATGGGATTTTCAGCCGTAGTGGCGATGGGTGAGATGTGAGTCCAGTTTTAGCTCCGCAGGAAGCCCAAAACAGCCAAGTGGGTAAAGAACAGGAAAAGGTTAGGAAGACTCATTGAGGCTGTTTCAGCTCCTCTTGATAAGGAAGCTGATTGTAAGCAGTTCCTGCCATGTGTTGTTATTCAGAAGCAATATTCAAGGTAGAGTGAACAGCCACATGCCAACATTTGAGGAAGAAAGGTGGAAAAGCTCACAATTTTTCCTATAGGAGAGCACTGACACATTTTTTTGCTTGATATGTATGTTCTTCAAACACAAGGTAGTGGTCTACAAAGTCAGACTTGCGCAGGAGCACACCAATACTTGGCATGATTTGTGTCTCTTCAAACTCTTACTTTAAGAGTGTTCTCATGATATCAGTCTTGGATCAGCAAGGAGCTTGCCTCCAAATCGTACAAATGTGTTGATACTGATATGGGAAACCAAAGTAGAAAAAATAAATTAAAATATCTACATTTTAATTTTGTAAGCCCATTTCAAAACAAAACAATGTGCATAAAAGTGACAGCTCTCTCCTGATTCCATCCACTCCATTGTCAGTGTGGAGAAAAACACTTTTGGTTAGAGGAGGGTGTTGCAAGAAATGCTGCTGCCTGATGTGGATATTAATGAAGGGGTTACAGCAGCATGACCAAGTAACACGTGAAGTGAAAACTTAAGGAGGAGAACAGAAAAAACAGAAACCATCCTGAAATATATGTTCCTGTCTTGTTCACTTCTATTGGAAGTTTTTAATTTTGAGGGTTGGGTTTTTCAGAAAAGCACTGGGTAGTTTTGGTGCTTTTTAAACTTTGGTTGGAAAAATGGAGCTTCACATTGTAGCACTGGCATCCTGCTTATATTTTTGACTGTGTTGGAGTTGAAGGTTTTATTATTTCCAGCAATTTTATATTCTGGTGCTTTATTTTTTGAATATGCCAATGTATTTCTCTGGCTTGTCCCCTCTCATCTCAGTGCCAAAACACGGGCTTTCAGTTTTAATTTCGAATACTGCCTTGTCTATTTAATAAGTAAGTAACCTTCAGCCATGCTGCTTTCTAATTTTATCTCCTGGTGGCCTTGCAGTTCCTTACAGTCCCAGCCCAAGAGTGTGGCATCAGCACATTCCAGCAGCTCGGAGTCAGGGAGCACCAGTGACTCAGACAGCTCCTCAGACTCAGAGACAGAGAGCCACTCGAGTGACAGTGAAGTGAACGACCCTCCAAGAGCGCCAGCACCTGAGGTGAATGCAAATAAAAGGCAGAGGCTGCTTACACAGCTCCTTGCCTCACACTCTGCTGTCTCAATGCCATCAGGGCAGGAGACCTGAATCATTGTCATTGTTCAGGTGTCCCCTTGACATTTTGCTGCATCACTCGACTTTTCTTGCCCTTTGCTTCCCTTCTAGAGTTTATCAACCTTAGTAACAACATAATCAGACTTTCAGATTCCCAGCCTGGAAGTGTTCCCCCTTGTCCTTTGGCATAGTCGTCTAGCTCTCCTGGAGGAATCGGTGCCTTCACTGGGGGGACACAAGCAAGGCACAGATGGGTAACACAACTGGGCTGGGCTGTGTGGGGCCCACCTCTGCCTGTGCAGGATTTCTGGCTTCTGAGGCTATGGGTAGTGTCAGGTTGAGAGCAGTTTCTTGATAATTTAAGAGGAACTGCTGCCTTCCTGCAGCTCCTGTGCCCGAGTGACAGATTCAGCTTCTCCCATGTTGCAGCTGAAGGGATCAGACCTGCAGGAAGGGCTGGAATATGCATAGTCTTGCTGCTGTTGAATTTGGCTTGGATGCTGCTGCACTGGCATTTCTGAGGCTTTTACTGGGGAAAGCAGACAAACAGAACTTGGTGCCTTAAACTTTCATAATTGTGAGACCATGCATTTTTAAAAAAATCTGCTGCAGAAGTGCTCATGTCCCGCGCTTTCAAACAGTTCCTTCAGCTTGCAAAACGTTCTCAGGCCAGTGGGAAGTGCGTGGCTGTGTTTGCAGACCACAGCTGATGTAAAACAGTCCACTGGCAGTTTGGAGGTACTCTTACAAAGCCCCTTGTAATTTATTTTTCCTCCCCTGCCTCAGCTCTAGCTTTCTTTCTTTTCACCTTAGAAGTGCATGAACAAGGAGCAGCCAAAAATAAGCTTTGAGACAGCCTGTCTTTCCATCTCACTCTAATACTCTTTGCCTTCCAGCAGTTCAGTTACAGACTTTGCCCACTGCAATATGGCGTCTTTGAAGGAAGATGTTATACTTCTCCTCTTTTACTAAATTCTGCTTGGTTTGTCCTGAAAATACTAATGAAATCCTAGCTACTTGCCATTGACCTTTTTATCCTTTTTTTATTCAGCAAACTGTTCATATGTGATGCTCTGGAGCAAGTTAGTACACATGGCCTGTTTGTTTACGCTCAGTTCTTCACATGCAAAAGCAGACACTTTGAGACCTCTAGGCAAGAGTCCCTGGGGTCTGGTGAGCTGTGCTAGGATGGAAACAGCCCATAAAGGCATCAGTTTTGAATCCTCCCTTTCTCTTTTTGTCTGCAGCCCGAGCCACCAACTTCTAATAAGTGGCAGCTCGACAACTGGCTGACCAAGGTGAACCCACCAGCAGTGCCAACAGAGAGCCTCAGTGACACTGCCCGTGGGGATGGGCGTGAGGAGGGCAAGAAGCAGGAGCGGGGCGTCAGCAGCAATTCCTCCCAGCAGCACGCTGAGCTGAGAGAGCCTCCTCACAAGAGCCAAGTGGCCAGGGCTGCTCAGGAGGCTCCTCTTCCGACCAAACGCAGCTGCCAGCAGCCTCCTGCACATGCCGAGGAGCCCTCACCCAGGCAGACTGTGGGGATCAAAAGGCCCAGCAAGCCCCTGGTGCACGAGGGGCCCAAGAGAGGCCTGAAGGTGGAGAGTGACCCTGGTCCTTTGGAGGTCACAGACCAGTCTTCCAGGGACAAGCTGAAAGTCAAAAAAACAGTGAAGACAAAATCCAATGACAGAAAAGACCTGAAACCAGGACTTCAAGAGCCCCCTGAGAAGAAAAAGGGCAAGGGCTCCCACCAGGCCAGCACCAAAGCCGTCTTGGACCCCAAGCTCATGGGAGATGCCCAGGCACGTGATGCTCTTAGTCCCCTTCCTCAAGGCCAGGGCACAACCCCCATCAGGACCAGCAGCCACAGGCCTCAGGATTTGCACAAGGAGAAACTGCCCTTGCTTCTCGGGGAGAAGCTGCTCTCACCAGTGAGGGACCCGCCAACCCGTGAGCGCCTTGTGGTGAAAATAGATCTCTGTCACCTGGAAAAAGTCCCTCAGCCCCCCAGGAAAGATGGACACCAGAGGAAAGCAGAGACCAAGGACCTTCCTGGTGCGAGGAAGCAGGACTTGAAGAGGAAAGCCACGGATACTCCTGAGGAGTCCCTTGGAAAGAAGAAGGTGAGAGGTGGAGCGGGAGGTGGGTTTGTACAAGGACCAGTGTGGTGTTTTAAAAGCCCATGTGGAGTTCCCACTTCATAGGTTGGGAGTAGAGTCGTTATCCTCCTATAAAGCTGTTGTCAAGTGGAATGTGAATCAAAGCTGTCTGCAGATGTTTCTTGTTGGTCATAAATCCCTTCCTGAGCAAATGAAAAGCCCTGTAAGTTGTCTAACATGCTTTGGTGTTTTAGAATATATTTTTGCTCTGTTTTCTTGAAATCCTAGTGTTCTCAGACAACAAAGCCAGTTTTAAGAGTTGCTTTCCCTTGAATTACAAGAAACTCCTTTATTTAACTGAGGTGATCGTTGCTCACAAGTGTTTTTTGAAAAGCTGACTCCTAAAGGGGACTGTGAATACACCTCCAGCCAGCTGGGTCAGCTGCACACTGGCTGCAGGCCTTGTGGGGAATGGGTATTCCCGCTGGATGTTTCAGTCCCTGACTCCCTTTTCCCTCCTCCTCACAGAGCAGGTGGCTCAGCACAGGTGGGTGAATGAACTTGGTTTGGGTTTCATTTAGTTTTGCCATTTTATTAATTTCTTGTAGTTGTGAGGGAGAATTGAGAAGAGCAGGGAAATGGTGAAGAAACTTGAGAGACCCCAGAAGTTTCCTGCTCTTGCAGAGCAATGGGAGAAAGGGAAACAGGCAGTCAATCTGTCTCACATCTCCTGTTGTCTAAGAGACACAGGAGAGGAGCTATTTGGTGTTAGATATGTCTTCCCTTGCAATCTCAGTGCCTGACTGCAAGGAAACCCCCCTCAGAGCCTTCCTGTCAGTTCTGTCAGCGCATCAGTACCCTTGGAGGCTCAGGCCTCACAGCGGCCAGCTGGGTCATGTACAGCTGTCAGACATCTTTTGTGGCAGTGTGGAACCTGAAAAACAGTGTAAGGATGTGATCTCAGTGCTGGAGCCTTGTCCTGAGCACCCTGCCAGAGGTAGACTCTGTGTCACAGCACAGCCCAGTGAGTGACACAAAGCTGGCTGTGTCCCAGACACAGTACAGGCTGGGAGAAGAACTCACTGAGAGCATGCCAGCAGAGAAGGACCTGGAGGTTCCATTGGATGAAGGGCTGGACATGACCCAGCAGCGTGTGCTTGCAGCGCAGAAAGCCAAGTGTGTCCTGGGCTGCCTTCAAAGATGTGTGGTCAGGAGGCTGAGGGAGGGGATTCTGCTCTTCTGCTCTGGTGAGATCCCACCTGGAGTGCTGCATTGAGCTCTGGGGTCCCCAGATTACTGGTGCTTTAAAATTTCACCTATATCAGCATTTTGGTAATAAAAACCAAACCCCCTGCACATCTGGAGTATTTGTGATCTAACTCACGTGCAAGTGCCTTGCTTTTGATTTGATATTAGCAGCAATAGGTTTAGCAGTTCCATCCCTGCCACTCTAAAGCAATTAATCTATCCAAGCAAAATTAGATAAAATGTCATTTTACGTGACTTGTCAATGAATTTGCAATCTGTATCTTCTGTGCTGTGGGTTTGCAATTTGTCGGTTCCAATAAGGTATTTTTTCTTCTTTTTTTAACTAGAATCAGTCAAACATAGCTGTATTGGTCTGTATTTTATGTGAACTTTGAAAACCTAAGTGATTTTATTTTTTCTTTTTTTTCTCTTCCTATTAGAGAGGAGAGAAGGAGGAGACTGAAAGGAAGAAAATTAAATCAGAAAAAGAAACAAAATCATTGCAGTCTTCAGCTAACAAAGACTCCAGTAAATTGAAGTAAGTATACAGTGGTGGAATGGCAGAAGGGTGTATAAATCTTTCTTAAAAAGTCTTTCTTAAACGACTTAGATCAAGGAACTGTATCTCCTGTCCTTATACTCATGAGTTTACTTCTTGCATAATGTGTCTTCTGAAACCTAATCTACAGCAGATTTGCCTTTACGTCCTGGAAGCAACCAGTCCAGAAAACAGCTCTGTAGGTGTGGGTAGGCAAGGGTAGGGAGCATTTCCTTTCTCTGCTAAAATCATCCTGTTGTCTTTGTCTTGTTTTTCTAAGTGACCCAATGGACTCACAACTACCATGCCTTTTGAGTCCTGACTGTGTGGAATTTCAGATGGCCTTTGTGGCCAGGAATTCCTCCTTTATCCCAGTGCAGCACTTGCAGTGCTTCTGGTAGCTCTGCTGAAGCTTCCCCTGTAATTTGCATACCAGAGCACTGCCAGCATTCTGGCTAGGCCTTTGCTCCAGTGAGTGCTTCCAAGAGCGTGGTTCCAACTGGGCACTGTTCCCAAGAGGGGAGACTCATGCCTCAGTCATGGGCTACTGCATTCAATTCCTGCTTGCTTGTGGCTTGAATTTGAGGTGTTGGCTTGGACTGGTATGCAGTGTTGAGGCTTGTGTCCTGACAATAGGAGTAAACTGTTTTTCTGAAGAGAAAACACTGACGCACTCTGGAAGCACTGAGGCATTGGGACTAGCATTTAGTTGGGTGAAGGGATATTTGAGCTGTGGTAGTAGTGGAAGAGCTTTAATTCTGGGGTTTATTCCTCCCTTTTTCTCAGTGAAAATGAATACCTGTTTTAGCCGTGTTCTGGCTTTTGGAGTGGGAAGGATAGGATGCATTTTTGGGGAGAGGGTGTACATGGGCAGGTCAGGTTCTGTGTTCTGTGCAGCATCAGGTGTGCCAAGGTGAAGAAGTTCAGGACCAAACCATGGGAAAAGTGCATGGTGAAAGAGGGGAGAGGACTGTCCCATGCACAACAGAATCAGGCAGGATGTGTACCATCACACCTCAGTCTTCTGAGGTTAAACTTCATTTCCTCATCTTCTGATGTTGCAGTCCATGAGCTGGGATTCCCTGCTCAGTGTTTTCTTGGAAACTTTGAGAAACAGAATAAAAATATGTAAATGAACCATGTTGAAACAAGGTTTAGAACTATTTGGTGCTACTTAGAGCTGTCAGAGTTCCCTGGTCATCCTGACTTCAGATGATCAGAAATCTAATGTTATTAAATCTGATCATCTCTGCCATTTAAAAGCAAAGCATTGTAAGTCTCTCTCAACTTTGTAAGTGTTGTCTAGTTGAGCTGGCAAGTCTTAAAGGAAGAACTCGGTTTAATTCTGTCAAAGCACATACAGGATCAAGCGTCAGGGTGAGTACCTCTGACCACAGAAAATACCATCTACTGAAATGGGGAGAGGCAGGCAGTGCTGCAGTTCATTTGCCTTGTTGGGTGATTTGCCCCAGGGATTAATTACCTCCCTCACTGAGTGAAAAGGGGCTGTATTTGAGGCATGCTTTTTATTGCAATGTCCTGATGTTCTGATTACAAGTCTTTGCTTCCAGGATAAGTTCTGAGACTTATTCCTGCTTGAAAAGCAGCTTGCTTGTATGTTGATGGTAGGTGAAGGTTTGCTGTCTAAAGCACAATGAAGCCCCTAAAGTTTCGTTTTGCTGTTGTTGAATTCTTTGTATTAACAAATCGTCTCACACTTCCAGAGGAGTTTAAACAGGCTTGGTACATGATGTAACTAAGTTTGTAAAAAAATCCCTACATCGTATGTACACTGTATTCATGAATCTGCGTCCCATCTCCAGAGCATCAAAAGCTTCATCTGAAACCCAGAAGAAAGATGTGCTCCCACCACTGCCAGCCATGTCTGCTGCACAACCTGCACCAAAGTCAACCAAGACAACCCACAAGAGACCCAGAAATGAGACTGACGAGCTGCCTGCCACGGATAACCCTGCCAGGATCAAGAGCAACCACAAGGATCCTTTGATTGCCAAGCATAGGAAAGGGGAGGGGAATCATACGGAACTGTCGAAGGGCATCAAAGTAGGTATCCAGGATAATTGGTGGGATGTTTCCTCCAACCCATGAGTGCTATGTAATGTCATATTCATGCCTTTGGTGCTTACAGAGGATGTCAGAAATATGCTCTGTAAACACCAAAGGAATGAGAATCATGTTTTTGCTAATCACCATTTTGGATTGTAGGCAACCGCACATACAATACTGGTGTATTGGTGTAAAAATAAGTGTGCTTATAAAAAGAAAGAGAGAATTGCTTAAAAATAAGAAAACAAGCAACCTGTGGTATTGACTACAACCCAGGTATAAGCTTTTATAGCTTGTTTACAAAACGATTCATGATCCTTGCAGCTGGTTCTTTGCATTTCTGGGTTACAAAATTTGATTATGTGGCTATTTACTGGAGGCTTGGGGTGTGTGGTCTGGGATGTTGCTCTGTGTGTGTTAAGCCAGACTGTGCACACTCTATTAGCTGGCTCTAACTGCTTGCTTTTTCCTTTTCCCTGTAGTTAGTAATGGGGAATCAGCTATTGTTGTGTGGTTAAGGTGGAAATAGGTGTGAATGGGTCTTACCATTCTGCCTTGGCTAGAGGACATGAAAAATGTGCTGCTTGCAGCCTCACTGCTCTCTTAGTCATTGTGCAAGGAAGCCTGCTGCTGAATTTCTCCGAGCTTGGGAATAGTTTGGATGGTATTAGGCATGACAAGCAGTCAGGTGAGAAGCAAGCAGGGGTTCCTGGGGAAGAGAGCCTGGAGAATAGACTATGCTTGGGACAAATAAACATTTTCACTTGAAATTTAGTAAAGCCGGGCTTTGGACTTGGTTTAGGCATATCTCTCTAATCAGCTTTATCTCTGTCCTTTTTCAGGGATCTGCAGGTGATGTCACAAAGCCTTTCCCAGTGCCTTCTTTGCCAAATGGTACCTCTAAGCCAAGGAGACCTCTGCTTAAGTTTGAAAAGTAAGTTTTTCTTTGACAGCCCTCATCTGTACTTTCTGAAGACATGAGGCAAGGCTGGACATGAGGCAAGGCTGGCCTTGAGGCCACCCTGGCTTCTGCTTTTTCATGAGCGCTTCTTGGGGAGGAAAGAGAGGGAGAGAGATGTGTGAGACCTACCTTGTACTGCCTTCTCATTACTTAGCCCACTCACCACGAGGTAAAGGTTTGCAACAAACCAGAGTTTTACAACAGTTGTGGTTTGAGGGAAGCTACTCTGGAAATTAGGGACCATCTCTCTTGTAAACAGGTAACCCGAATGCAGATGAGTTTGTGGTGCTGCCAAACTTACTTTGTTTCAATCAAAATGTATTTATGGGTCTGTACTTGAGGAATGATAGATGATGTAACTACTATCTTTCCATGGGAATGAGAAAATTAACTTGCTTCCATAGAAGCCCAACCTCTGTTGTTTTTTTATTTCTAAGTGTAAATTTTCAATATTATTCCAACATACATTTTTTAAGAAATCAATCAACTCATAACATCCCCTAGATAAGAAAGTTAAACTGATAATTACCCTTTTGCTCTTTCATCTTTTTTTCCTCTCTGTCCCCAATTCAGGCAGCATTCAAAGGAATACTACATTGAACAGGCCCAGAAGCTGAAGCACAAAGCTGATGCAATGGTGAGTCTTGACCTTGTGCTGGGAATGTTAACCAGCTCCTGCACTCAGCCCTAGTACCTGTGTGCGTGGGAATGAGGTTCACTGGCTACCATGACTTCCATACTCCATACACGGAGTATGTTCAGTCATGTGTTGGGAGCCTGTCTTTATTTGCCAGATGTTCAGATGTTTCTCTTTGATGTAAACGCATCTAGAGAATGGGATTCAGAACCAACATTGTCAGGGGTTAGCTTTGCAGAGCTATAAAAGAGTCCTTGGAAAACAGATGGAAGTTAGTTTTAAGACAATTGGAAAGTCAGGATCCTGACAGTTATTGAGTTGCTGGTGACCAAGACTTGGAAGTGTCCTTGGCAGATCTGATTTTCTCTGCTCTGTGCAGTTTAACAGCGTGCACGAGTGATCATATTGCTCAGTTAATTATGGCTCAGTCAGATAATGTCCATTTGCTATTTCCTGTTTACCTGTGAAAATGAAGTGAGGGAACACTGCAGTGGGAAAGCCCCCTGTGCCTCACAGAAGGCAAGCTTCCATGACCAGACAACAGTATCTAAAAAAAAGTGAAGATAATAAATTACTCAAGGAAACCAGAGAGCAAGAGGAAGAGAGACAAATGGAGCACACAAAGCTGATGACTGGGATCACATTAAGGGTTCTGCTGAGAACCCTTTAATTTTCACCCAGAGGCCAGACCAGAATCTTTTTCTTTCTTCAAATCCTGCCTAACTAGGAAGAAAGAGAACTCAAGTACACTTGAGAGAGGTGTGTTTGGTCTTAGTTAAAAACCGAGAATTTTCTTCCCGATAGACTGACAAGACTGGAAAGGCCTTTCAGTACCTGGAGGCTGCCCTTTTATTCATCGAATACGGGATTGCCTTGGAATCAGATGTGCTGGAACCAAAGTCAGCTTACAGCATATTCAGTGACACCATAGTTCTCATCAAGTAAGTGGCTTTTGGAGGGTGACAGTTTGGCAGCATGTTTGGAGGGGAGGGCATTTTGACACACAGTCCTCTGCTCAAGATCTTACAAAGTTCTTGGTGCCAGGACTAAGAACTCGGGTCAGGCTTCCTAATTTTCAGACTGTTTTTAAGATAATGGTGTGCACTGTTTTTCATAAACTGTGGGGCTTCAGAGCATCCTGGTAGCTGACAAGGTCCTGTTGATTTTGTTTCCTTAGGTTCATTATGACATTGAAACCATTTGCAGACTCCTCAGTCTCTTCACATGGAAAAATCTTTGCTGTGTTACGGTGAGCAAGTGTGTTTCTGTTCCTTCATGTTCTGCTTTCAAACTCGATAGAGGGAAAGATCCATTACTTCCAGGGGTGAAGGAATGAGTTAAATGGGAGTTAGAGCTATGCAAGAAAAAAACCCCAACAATATAAAGGAACAGGAAAAAACACAATATAAAACCCAGAATGAATTGAAACATCTCTAAAGGGAGCTGGGAGATCACAAGGAATCACATGTAGAAGGCACAAGCTTTAAAATTTGATCTGCTGGTAACTTGAGAGCACATAAGGGCTTTCACCTAAGGTGAAAGAATGTGATTTGGCTACCCATGTTATTGCTGTGGAACTGAAGCTGTAGCTGAACATGGATGAGGCACTTCTGGATGGGGGCTTACTCAGCCTTTGGCACCTCTGAGAGCCTGGGCACCTGTTTGTATGAAAGACCAGAGAAGGCCTTTCCTTGTTTCTTTCTCTCCCTTGTGATTTTTTTTTTTCACAAAGCCTTTTTTTATCAGGAGAAATTTTGAGCTTTCTTGACTTCTCAGTAGAGCTGAGGTGTGCCTACCTCCATCCCACAAGGCTGATGAGGGCTGGGCACAAGCACTGACTCTTGGGTGTGTTTCTGTTCACAGCATGCGCTGCCAGTCCATTCTGCACATGGCAATGTTTGGTTACAAAAAAGACACTGCAATGAGGTATTCCAGACTCCTGAATGACCACTTCAAGGTAGGGCACTAGGCACTAAGCTGCCAGCTGGATGGCTGTGGTAGTTACTGATGTCACCTGACCAATCCAAAACTAACTAGACTTTTATTCCTTGCTGCAGAGTAATTTCAGAGTAATACAAGCACCTTCGCCGGGTGTTGCAAGGTAAGATTTAAAAATTTGTTGTCATGTGTCTGTGTTTTAATGACAGTGAGTAAGAGCTTTTCTGTGTGCTGTGGTCATTTCACATGGCAGATAGCTACCAGGCTGTCTTTCAGAATTTGCGGCCAAGAGAAGGTTGTTTGGACTTTGACAGTGGAGCTGATTGCAGTTTCATTTTTTGGCCACCTTGCAGAGGATAGTTCACTGGGAAGTAAATGGTCTCTTGAGAGCAGTGGTGGAAGCCCTGTCGTACCAGTGACTAAAATTAGGTTGGTTGAAGTGGGGGGGTGTGTGATGAGCCAGGCTGTGTCTGGAAGGCGGCCGGCTGACCACATTTAGCTGCCCTGGGTCTATAAATATGTGTGTGTAGGCTGACCTGGCTGCTCTGAGTAGCTGCCAGAAGCTCCAGCCTCCACAGGAGGGGAGCTTCAGTGTGCCTGAATTGGAAGGCATTAGGGAAAATACTTGGGTAATCTGGTGAAGACTTTCACAACTAGGTGTAGATTTTGGAAAATGGATGGATGGCCCTTTCTGATATCTGGTCCCACATTTTCTCTTGTCGAGCAGAGTCCTTCTAAATAACTTCCAAAAACATGGCCTTGCCCTTGAAGTACAATTGCTTGTGCTGTAGTTGAACAAATCTCACTTTTCAGCAGTCCACTCCATGCTGCAGGCCTGGATGACACCGGATAGCTCCTGGCATGAGGCAGCCTTGTGGAAAGATGTTTAGCTCTGAAGTTGAATGTTCATGATGGTGTTTCTTTTCTGCTGCAGAAGCACAGGCTTGCCTTCTCCTCTTTCTCCTATACCCTCTCCTGCTGGATCTGTGAGTTCTCAGCCGGGATCAAATGATAGCAACGGCGTTGGCCACAACGGCATTGGCAACAGCACTGGCTCTGCTGTCACTGTCTCCTGTCATATCTCCAGTGTCACCTCTTCCTATGTCAACATCACCTCCTATATCCTCCATGCATATGAAATTTGGGAAAAGGCCGATGCACTGGCCAGAAAGAATAAAGGTAAGTTTTTATCCCTTGTCTTTTCTGTCTCATGAGTCATGGTCATGTGTGAGTTTGCTTCAATCCTGACATTCAGTGCAGCAAGCACCATACCTAAAGATCAAGGCATGAAATATGTTGAATATCTCTGCCAGGGCATATTGGCAGAGATACTTGACAGGGATATATTGATGAGTGTTGAAAGGTTGTCTTGGCATCCTCAAATGTCTAAGAACTAAGGGATGAAGGTGTCGAGTGCAGGAAACTAGCCAACTCACTTCATGGTAACACAAGAAGAGTAAGGCGTTTGGGTTTTTTCTGTCTTTCCATTTGGGGCACTGAGCTTTTCTGAGGTGGTTCACTTTGTTTAAAAACATCATTTTGGTCCGTAGCCTTGTGTTTTAGTTTTTGTCAAACTTCCAGGTCATTTTGTCTTGAAAATTCCTGGGATTACTGCAACTTTTTTTTATTTTAGAGTTTTGTTGTTAAACATGTTGTATTGTCCTGTGGTGCAAGCAGCGGTGAATACACAAAAGCCAAGCCGCAGGGTGGTTGCAGTTTAGCCTGTGACCTGCCATCCCACATGGCCTTAGCAGTGTCATTTTCCATACAACACAAAGTTTTGTGAGACAGTGTGGGTGAGGGGATGCATTGCCATGACTTGTTGGCAAACTTGCAAAAGAAAATAAGCACAGTGTGCCTGGCTGGATTGTTGGAAGGCTGTAAAAATCCTCACACTAATGTGGCAGTTGCTGAAAACCAAAAGGCTTTCCAAGTCACCTTTGAATAAAAAACTGGTTGTTGGCTGTCCTCTGAGCAAATCTGTGCTTGCAGCAGCAGTTCGTGTGTAGTATTTTCGATCTTGTCCTCAAAAGGCTGATAAAAGACTGTCACATAGAAGCAGTGGATGCTGCTAATAAGCCAGAGGAATGAGTCATGGAGGAAAATGTGTGGGAGGGCAGCCTGAGCACAGCCTTGCATCAGTCAACACTAAATTCAAAACGTGCTCTGTGTGGCTGGTTCTGATATAGGGGAATGATGACTGGGGTACTAAATACTCTCTAGGGAGTGGATCTGTGCAGGAGACCGGTAAATACTCATATAGACTTGGTGGTGGTGTCACTGTTCAGGACAGTGGAGGCATTTCAGAACTGGAACTTACTGATAATCAGTGTAATGTACAAAGAGGTACAGAGAGTGAGAATGCAAATTGAATAAAAAAGGTCACATCCTTGATTCTTTTATGCAATTCGTAGGGCATAAGAAGAGGAAGAAAGAGCAGCAGCCTTTAGCTATCAAGATCTTATAACCAGGGAAGTCTGAAGCTATTGGAAAGCAGTGAGTTGTAACTGCTGTCCGAGTCACTTGGGCAGAGCTGAAGTGCCTTCTGGAGGGTCCACTAACAGGTCCCAGCTCCTCACTGTAATTCAGAGCAGCACTGTGGATCACGAGGCTGTAACAGGTTGTCTTCAGCCTCTGATCTCCCCCAACAAGGACAAGCTGAGGCTGCAGGTGTGGATGTGAAGTCCCTCTCCTTTTGCATGATGCTGTGGTGACAGATCAGGTTTTATTTGCTCAGACCAGGGGCTTTGAATTCCTTCTATTCCCCATGAAGGGCGTGGATTCTGTAAACAAAAGCAGGAAAATCAGAGGGAATGTGTTCTCTGCTTCTGCATTGGCAAGTATTAAAAAAGAAACGTTGTGCACTCTGCTTCTGAAGAGCTCCTTGCACAGCCAGGCATAAGTTTTGCACCTCTGGCTTCAATTTTTGTGTGTCAGCAAGGAGAGCTGAGAATGACCAGTTTCTGAAAAGGTGTTTAGCAGCATGGTTGAGCTGAAGAATGAGGGACTTGGGCCTTTGTCAGTGGGAGGCAGGTCATGCAGGAATGTCTTGGAAAGGTGGCTGCAAAGGAATAGGTGAGAGAATTTCCCACAGCTCATGGTCACCTGCACAGATGATTGCCAGCACAGAGCAGGGCTTGCAGCCTGCCAGCCCCTCGTGGCAGGGTCAGGTGTGCTGCAAGAGCCACCTCCTGTGCGGGATGAGGAGCAGGATGCCTGGAGTTGGTGGTGGGATGGGAGGAATGTGAGATCTGCCTGACATGCTCAACTATAAGCAATCCAAATCAGAGCTGTACAGCCTGGAAAGCTACATAAATAGAGAAATCCTGATGTCCCCAAGGTTTGAGGATGGATGAAGGAAAGGGACCACAGCTGTGTGTGCTTCTGGGTGCTGCTCAGGAAGACACTCAAATTCGGCCTGTTCAGAATTTGGGGGAAGCTTGAAGCAGAGACTGTGGTGTGAACACCCAAACTTTTGCCTACCTACCACAGAGTCTCTGTGTCCTTTAAAGTGAGGACATGAAGAGGTGGCTCAGTGTGTGTAAATGTGTTTCCTGTTGTCTGCCTTGCCAGCTGGGCTTGCCACCCTTCCCAGCCCTGTGACACTGCTGAGCTGTCTGCACTAGCACTGTTTAACAGGACTGGCCAGCTGACTGTGAGCTGCTGCTGTCACTCCTCTCCTGTCAGATGTGCCTGGTATATGAAACCAACCAAATGTTTTCTCCCTCTCTCCCTTTTTTTCCAGAGTTTTTTGCTGAACTCAGCAGAGCGACGAGTGCTCTGGCACTGACCAGTAGCCTGACAGACCTGGTACACTACATCAGACAGGGATTACAGTGGCTGAGACTGGAAGCAAATATGCCTTAACTGGTTCTCCAGGTGGTTAAATACCTTGAAGTTTTTTTGCACTTTTGAAGCCTCAGAAACAGTTTAATTTTTTTTTTAATTGTTCAATACAAAGCACCTGCAAGGGAAAATATTTTAAATAAAGTTGGAAGTTATCTGGTTACACTGGAAAACCCTTGAACTGTGTTTTTCTAGAGTAGCACTTTGCTACCTTGAAAAAGAAGAGATGGAGGATGGCACCTTCCTTTAAAACGATGAAGTGCAATGAGTTGTCTGAATGGCCCGATGTATTGATGGTCTATAAACATTTCTGTTACAAATAACCAGCAGGACAATAATTGCACATGATGCTGACAAGAAGGAAATCTGCCTCCAGAGGTGGTTATGCAACATCCCACAGTCTGCAGCAGTTGTGTGCCCAGACATCATGCCAGAGTTGTTGTTTTTGCAAGCACAGATGCAATCTTTGGTGTCTTTGTTCCTCAGAGAGCAAGTAGCAACCTCATCAAGCACCGAACAGCATTGTGTTACAGGAAAAACAGCAAAAGGATCTGCTCTGCCTGCTTTCCAACCTTACCCTCCTGCTTTTGTCAACCAGCTGATAGAACTGAGGAAGCCACTGCCTTCAGTGCTGCAAGTTTACTTTTCAAGTCATCGCTGATTTGGTCCTCCTTGCTGTGCTCTCATACACATCCATGCCCTGGGCACTCCAGCTGTGTTACTGAGGGGCTGGCTCAGCCTTAGCCTTGCAAGCCAAACACAGTTGGGGTGGTGTGTTTGGAACAGCTCTGCCTCTGCTGAGAGTTGTCACCATGAGGATTTGTTCTTGGGCTGAGTTTTGTCATTTCAGTGGGTGGGGCTGGAAAGCTGCACTGGTTCACTGTGATTACTTGGACATTGTTCTGACAGTTTCCATGGGAAGGAATTGCTTCTGATTAAGAAAGGATTAACTGGCTGAATGTGGAAAATAAGATAAATTTTGCATTTGGGTCTTGGTGAATATCTAAGAGCAGCATTTGTACCAAAGTAGGGTCCCCTTTATGTGGGAGACAACTCATGTGTTCTCTCAGCCACACTATGGAATGGGCCCAGTGACTTAGAAACCTGTCAAGGGAACAAGAAAGGGAATAATGAGCTGTTTGCAAGCATTTTTTACTTGTCACAATATCAGTGAAGGCAGCACCCATGGCATTTGTGTATTCAGTGAGATGACACCCTTCTCTGCCCAAAGATTCCTTGTTGTGTGACAGCAGCATCCTGCCATCCTCATACGTAATAGTGTGCCTTAGCCCGCTGGTCCCCTCTCACATCCCTCGCCCTCTCTGACAGACCCGTGGGGCTGGTGAAGAGAAGGATGGTATCCCAAAACAATTGTGTTTACGAGAAAGAATTATCTCCCTTTTCCATATAATTTCAGGATGGAGGAACAGGTCTGCAGACGTGCAGCAGTACCCCCTTTGTAAAATACCTGCTCATGGGTTTGAGGCTCATGGAAATGGACAGTAAATAAAAATCAGGAAAAGGTCTGCATTTCCAAAATTAGTTTCTGTAGAAATGGCCCCTGCCATGGGGAAGCCTGGGCTCCTCTTTGCTCTGGGAGGAGGTGATGGGAGCATGCTGGTTCTGAGCACAAGGGAGCTCTCCTGTCACCTTCCCTGGCAGTGCAGGACCACCAGGATCAATGGCTGGGCCTTTCTGCACCTTGAAGGGACTGGCCTTTTATGTTCACTTTGTTAAAAACCTCAGAGCATTTCAGAGATGAGCTGTCCTAACAAATGGAAGGAAGATCCATGTCCCCTCTCCCCATTTTGCCTATCAAGCTTTGCTTGCACTCCTCCCCCCTGGAGCAGTGACTGCTCGGAGTAAGCAGGGACAGAGAAGGGCTCAGCATTAACTGTTTTGTTCTCAGGAAGCATAGGGATGGGCAGCCAGCCTGGAGGCTGATGTGCACTTTGGGACTCGATCCCAGACTGGTGGATCGATGCCACCTTTGGACTTTGTCTTCAGACAAAGCTATTTCTAGGATCACCAGCTAAGGAGGAGGAGGAAAGACAAAAGCTTTATTGAACCTGGAAACCGCTGTGGGAGCCTGCGGGAACCATAGCAGAGTGTTAGGGGAAAGCATAGGGAGCAGCAGGGACAGGGGTGTCCTGGTACTTTCATTCTGTGTGCATCCACGCCCTCCCTGCTGCCAGGCCAGGTTCCCACCAGAGAGGTGCCCGCTGCTGTGCGGAAGCGGTTGTGCCAGGGCTGCTCCCATTCCCAGGACAAACTCCCCTGGGCTTTGGGGGAAAGAACATCACAGGCAGTTCGTGTCCCAGGTGCGTAGGGGGCTTTTTGAGGGCTCTCAGTTCGAAAGCAATCTGTGGAAGCATCACTCCCAAGCGCCACAGCAGGAAGCTAGGTTTTGTTTCAGGACACAGAGAAGACTGTTCAAATAATAGGAAATTTTTTAAACAGCCATCGTATTTCAACCTTGAGCCAGGTCAGAGGCCTGCAGAGGGTTAGGAAGGAAGCTCATCATTTTCTCCTGGGCTTATTCAGGCCTTTAAAAAAAACAAACAAAAAATAAATAAAAACAGGAATCAAAATGTAGCAGTGGAGGAAATAGCATTTGCCATTAAGAAGCAAACCATTAATCCAAGGAAAACCAGGGGTGATGGTTGAATCCCAGAAAGAAAGGAGGCAGCTATGGTGGCAAAGCAGCATCATTTCCATGCAATATTTATTTAAAAGAAATAATAATACATGTGTTGAAATTGTCAAATGTTCTATTTTTAAGATGCCATTTATTTAATAGTTGAAAACCCCACTTACAGGGAGATAGAGATCTCTACTGCAACTGAAAGTCAAAGTCTGACTGCAATGTCCTTGTTTTTGGTTTTGTCCTCTCCCCTGCCTCTTGGTTCCCACGATAAATCTGTACATCTTATTTTGGGGATGTATGTCCCTCTTGTATATAACCTTTTTCTGCCCTGCGTGTGATGGAATTTCTGAGATGGTTGATTCATATGGGGGAAATAAACAATAAATGAACGTTTGTTATGAGGTGTTTCAAGAAGTCCTTGTGTTCTCAGCTTCTTGCAGAGAAATTCTAGTGTAGCTTTTCTCTGAATGGCCTTAGTGTTTCCCTTCTGAATGAGGTTTAGGTATGAATTTCTGTACAAGAAGTCTCTTGTTCCCTTTGCTGCCCTGTTTGTCGCCCCTTGCCCCTTCCTTAATGACCAAAAATTGTGCAAATGTAGATGCTCAGAGTGGCAGGAGCATCATGACTAGGGACATGTTCCTCCTACCCTCCCAAAACCGACCCAGGGAAGGCTGTGCTGGGCCAGCTGTGGACAGCCAGCAGAGCCTGGCTCTGAGCGCTCCCTGACAGGAACATCCCACAGGTTGGTTTCAGGCAGTCCAGCAAGGTAAATAAGAACATCAGGAGACAAGGCTTAGAAGTGATGGCTGAAGGGTCCTGCTCTGTGTTTGCCACAAAGGTGTTGTAGGGCTCAGTCTGTGGATTGATTACTGAAGGGCTGTGAGGAGGATTTCCCTCAGGGAATCCCACAGGATGCCCTGTGGTAGCTGTGTCTCGTTGGTTGGGCAAGGGGATCTCTTTGCCATGGCCTTGTACTTCTCGTTGGAGACTTTTCCCACTTTCTGTTTTTCAAGTTGTTCCTTGGAAGAATGGTTTTGGCATCTCTGTGCACTGTTGGGATGTAATTTGTGTTTCAGGTCTGTTCCGCAACAGGCGTTGCCCCCAGGATGTTTGCTAATAATGGATGTGGTTTTCTCATGCACTGTGTAAATTGTAGAGGATCCTGACACCTGGTTTAGGACCCACTGGGAATGTTGCTGCTGCTGCAGGTGCTCTTGGACTGTGGTCAATGCAGGGCTGGGGCAA
The DNA here is from genome assembly GCA_013398955.1 of Callaeas wilsoni. Taxonomy (NCBI): domain Eukaryota; kingdom Metazoa; phylum Chordata; class Aves; order Passeriformes; family Callaeidae; genus Callaeas; species Callaeas wilsoni. The sequence continues at coordinate 68,937 of VWPU01017289.1, forward strand.
AGCAGGGAGGGTTAATTTTGGGGGTGGGTTGGAAATGGGGTTGAGCGTGCCAGCAGGGAGGGCATCCAAAAGCCAGGCAGGATGTGGGGCTGTAGCAAGTGTCAGCTTCCCTGTTTGGCTTTCTGCCCAGGGCAGTGGCCCCCGTGGGCTAACACAGCCAAAAATATTTTTCCAATAATACTTTGTTGTCGTTTCTTTAATTATCGAGTCTTTATTGCCCAAACCTAATTTTGCAACCCTGTTTAATTTATTTTGAGATTTGTCATTGATTATAGATGAGCTTGCATTCTGTCTTTGGCTTGGCTCATCCTTTTCAAAGACAAATGTCATTTTTGGCAAAACATCTGAGTTAAAGTCAATTGCACTTTCTCAGCCCTGTGCTGCTCTGCAAACACTAAAATAGCCCCTTGGCAGCCTGTGCTTTCCTTACACTAATTGCAGTTTCAGCAACCCCTGTCACAAAAACCCAACACTGTTCCTGGGCCATCATCAACCTTCCTGAATGTATTTCCATGAACTTTGTGTTCCTGAAACTTGTGTATGTTACGAGAGCAGTGTGCACTCACTGCTACTTTGTGATGTATTTTGTCAAGGTGCGGGGTTCCCGGATTTCCTGCTGGGTTTTCCTCCCCTCCTGTTCAGTATTGCTGTAGTTAAGGGGTTATTTGGGTCTGTTACTTCATGTTGTAGCATTAAGGCCATATTTTACACTGTCAGAGGCATTTGCAAAACCTATAGATTGTTTAGTGAAGTCCTGATTTTACTGCTGGCCAGTTGCATATGAAGGAATACTTGTAAATGGAAAAAATAGTTCAGGGGTTTTTTTGTTTGTTTGTCAGTTTGGTTTGTTTTGTTTTTCAGTTTCCAAGTAATAAAATGTATCTGTTTTTCACTTGTTGCATGTGGGGGTTTTTTCCCAGATGCCTTCTATATCTTTTCACTTGGAAACTATAGCTGTGGTAAATTCACGTCTTCGTTTAACTTTTCATTTGAAAGAATCAGAAAATACTGTCAGCTTAATGATTGTAAAGGAGTCATCACTTAGACAATGTAGTGCCTTGGGAGTAGTTGGAATCTTTTGGACCAGGGAGATTGTAGGCAAAAGGTAGCTGGGCTGCAACCCAGAACATGAAATACTGTGCAGGCAGATCAGAACTAGGGAGGCCTGAGGGGTATAAATCTTGAAAATGCACAGAATCTTTTCTAAGATTTTTCTCCTGCACAGCTGGGAGAAAAGAGCCTTTTACTTTGATTATATTCAGTGCTCGGTGGAATAGTAAGATGAGTACAGGTAGTAGATTAGACTAAACAGTCTGGCTGAGGTAAAAGAGGAAGAGAAATCTGCAGGTCATGAGCACAGCATTTATTTTAGCACACTAAACCTGCCTCTTGACAGCCAGTGGGTTTTCTGTGATGATTATTAAACAAGAGGCAAACACTTCACTGTATTTCTGTAGCCAGTGGAGGAGAAGAATCTCTTCTCACTCCAGACAGAGGCACTACTTCCCCCTGCTGTTATTTTGTGTAAGAGCAAGATTTGCCCAGGAAAACAGAAAATCCCCCACTGCAATTTGGTAGCTGACACAGCACAGTTCAGACATGGTCCTGGTGCATCCCTGTTCCTCTCCAGTGATTCCTTGGCTCTGTGTGAGCAGGACAGACAAGTGTGCAATGACTGGTGGCAAGTGGGAAATGGCAAATTTTTTTGCAAGAATATTGGTAAAGAAATAAATGTGGAATTTTTTTAAATATCTTTTTTTTTTTAAGTGCTCCAAGAGCAAATTTAATTCTCCTCATAAATCCAGCAGTAAGCATGGGAAAATGGGACCCAAGAGCTTATATCCTTTAAAACACAAATGTATGTTTAAAGCTGAGGAAGTAGAAAATTCTATAATAACCCTAAAAAGATGTGAAATGAAATTAAACCTCTGATTTTATTTCCAGTGACTGTAAAAGTTGAGGCTGGGAAACTGCATTAAGTGGAAGGAGGCTGGGCAGTAGCTCTTGTGTCTTGGATGAGGGCAGGCAGCAAAATGTGCTGTTACTGTTGTGATTGGAAACTAGCCTAAATAGGAATTTAATAAAGGGTTCTCTCTTTTCACAGAAAATCTCAGGACGTAGAGTTGCAGTGTAGCAATCAAATGTGAAAGAATATTGTGCAGCTGACAGGTGGTCAGAGCAACAGAACTTCAGGAATCTGCTCTCCTGAAAAAAATCACCTGGTAATTATTTTTCATCACTGAGGTGAACAAATCATCTCCTTGATTTTTTCAGCAAATTAGGAATTCTTGGAATTGATGGTTTGTACCTCATCAGTGCTGTGTTCATTTTAATTTTTTTTTTAGATTGATTGTGTCTATTTGACTGAGATGATTTAATACCACTTTCATTCACTGTTTGAGGGGATTACTAGGTGTGCAGAAGCCTTTTCTCACACAAACTCTTTCAGGAATCAGCTATACTTGGAAGGAACTGTAAAGAATCTATGAGTCATAGAGATGACTTGGGCTGCTGTGGCGTTTCTCTGGCTACAGAATTCCTGTGTCAGTTTGTTTTTCTTATCCCATTAACCAATAATTTACATGTGAAATTCTTGTTGCAGAGGCCCCGCTCCAGGAGTTCTCCTGTTGGACTGGTAAAGAGCCTCCCTGAGTTTCCATCACTGCTCAAAATATGCAAGTCCCAGAATTTAATTTTTTGCCACCTCTTTTCACTGAATGCCTCAGCCTGCAGCCTTTGGGCAAAGCACAGTCTGTCCGTGGTACCTGGGGACTCCCTGAATGGCTCCTTCTCAGCTACTGGGCAGGGAATGGGGGTTTGGTGATAGTCCTTGTCAGAAAGCCTGGCTGTGCAAGGTAATTCTCTGCTTGGCTGGAAGGGAGGGAAAGGGCAGGCACTAATGTCTTCTCTGCCTTCTATCCCTGTAGATCAACAGGAACAGCTTCAAATCCCAATTCTTACTACTGCCTCTGCAAGCTGAGAGTAAGAAGTCATCTCTCCAGGGAAATTGCAGATAAGGCTGAAGCTGCTGGAAAGGCTGAGCCGAGGAGAACCTTGTCTGCACGGGGGAGCGAGGTGAGAGCTGCTGGGACGGGGAGCCTACTCTGGGTGAGGTGGCTCCTGACTCCAGACTCAGCTGGTCCTACAGTTGGGCCGTCACAGCCAGTGACTCCAGGGGAAGATGGTAAAGCCTCCATGGAAAAACTCAAATTGCAGAAGTGAAGCCAAAGCTATTGATTTATTATTATTATTATTTCCAATTTTAATAGTCCAGTGTCTTCTGTGACTGTACATTGAGGTGTCTCTTCAAATAATTTAATGTATGCAAAGACATCAAGTTCTGCCCATAACAATTTCATGTCAAGGTTAGTGACAGCAAAAGAAGGGAAGCTCTTGAGAGGGTACTTAAGGTTTAACTTTTCCAAGCAGTTTCTGTGTTCCATTAGAGCAGTTATTTGCCTGTGGCTTGATGAAGAAAAGCAGAAAGAAGATGAATCAAGTAAGTCCAGTGAAGGGATACTGAAATCAGTTTGGCTAAATACAGCAAAAAACCAGGGGAGAGTCTTTGGAAGTGAAGCTGCTGTTCTGAAGATTCCCATCTCTGTTTTCCTGTGGTCTGCACCTTAGGGGGGGGTTGGCATTTGAGTAACTATTCCCCCCAGCCACGCCCAGCCCCATGGATTAGGAGGCATTGTTGTCTCAGCCGGGGTTAGGAGCAGGTGTGGACAGTTTCTTGTACTGCCAGGTGTCCACTCTCTCAGCTTTAGGGAATCTCTTGATTAATCTGTGCCCAAGTGTGTGAAACAGAGCTTGGCTCACCAGGGTACAGTACAGGTGGATGGATTAGCAGCAGCAGCTCATGGGCAGGAGGGGATGCACTGTCTCTCCCAGGAAGGCTGATTTTGTTTCACCCTCCAGGTGCTATCAGGGGTTTATTTATGGTATTTCTGCAAATGCTCTGCTGGGTAGGGCTAATCTTTACTCTTTCTTTTTTGAGATGCAGTATTGAGCATTTCAACAGGACTTGGTGATGTGATCGTTATTTGTTTTAAAAGCTTAGCAACTACAGAAATTGTCAGCTGCCATCTCTTTAAGCAGCCAAACCATTTCAGTCCAGGTCCAACAAATGCCAGCTCTTACAGATCAGAAGCAGTAGGGTAGGGCAAAGGCTCAGCTGCCTTTCTGATTAGATTCTACTTGGTTTAACAGGGACAGGAAGGTTTTAATCCAAATAATCCTCATTAATGGTCTCAAGCTACAGTATAGAGGTTCCTCAGTTCTGCACTGTGCTTTGCTCAAATATGACAAAATTCTAGAAAGGAATGAGATGCTCTCACCTGGAGATGCCAGGAAGCCTGTTCCAAGTTCTCGGCCACGTTGCACTGGGAGAGACAAGCCCTGAAGCGGTGATACCACAGTGTTTTCTTCTCACATCGGCTCACCTGTCCCTGCATGTCATGATCTTACTAAAAGCTAAGAGACTTTTGAAAAGAAATATTTTCTACTGGCTTTGAGCTCAGGTTGGTTTGCATAAGAAATTACTTCAAGGCCCTGACTGAACCTAAGGGGTTCCTGTCCTTCAAAAGGGAGTTACACAAATCAAGATGCTGTCTACTCCCATGCTGATTTTCTTCCTTCTCTTCTTGCCTCTGCAAAACATGTGTTCTCCAGTTATCTAAAGGAGAAAAATTGCATTTTCTTTCAGTTGTACAAGCTGGCAAGGCAGCAGTCTGCATCTTCCCCTGAGCACCAGGAAAGAAGAAGAGTTTCTGGCACCCCATTAGGAACACCCAAAGTCGTGATGTTCCCAGTGGTTCATGCAGCAGTGTACAGGGCAGGGTTTCATTTGTTACTTTTCTGGCACACACTCGTTCTCTGCTGGCTGGCTCAGCAGTATTTAGCAATTGTTCCTTGCTTACGTGGAAATAGTTCTTGGATTAGGACTCAGTCTCTCTGTGCAGTTAATTTGTTGAACTATGTGGTAAAAGAAATGTTATTTTGCCCTTAATCATTGTTAACAGAAACATAGCCATGATCAAACTCTCTTGGATATACATACCATTTTCAATATAACGTACAACAAAAGGCATTGTATTAAAAATTTCTCTGGAGTGTCAATGGTTTTAGTTACAACCTATAAAATTACACTTAATGAATCCCATAATGTTTCACTTACCAATGTCTCTGTCTATTACAAATGCTGAACTGGGAGCGGCCAAAGGACTATGGCAATGACTCTCATAACAGTAATAATTAAAGAGTTCATTGCAGTCATTCCACATAATCCTCCATAACTTGCTGTTTCCAAGTTTGTGATCCTTTGATGCTTATTTGGCTACAAAATGAAAGCCTTGTCTCCAGATAATGAAGGAAAGGGAGGTTGTCCTGGACCATTTGAAGTCTGAGAATATTTGATTCTTTCATTGTTTACAGCTAGATTTGAAAAGGATCAAAAAGATTTTTGCAGGACTAGCTTGTAAAGGCTTCTTTCTGACTTGTAGCACAGGCAGTGACCATAAAGAAGGTATTATCTTTAGGAATCAATTACACAGTAATTAAAGCAAACTACAGATTGTTTGATACAACAGGGACAGGGAGTGGAGAGCTTTTTCAATATAGAAACAACTTCTGTATGTACAAGCCAGAAAGCTTGAATTCACCTAAAACCAAAGTTCTCTCTTTACTGAAAACTTCAGTTTATTCTTACTCTTTTACTCTTGTTCTGGAAATCAGCAGACACCCAGACTGCCATTAATGACTGCACCTGATTTCCTTCAGGGAGCTGTACCTAATTATCCAAATGGAGCACCAAGACACAACAGAGTAAAACAGATAAAAAATGTTTTCAGCTTAGTTCTCCATTTGAATTAACTCCATTGGAATGAAATTTCTCTGCTCTTAGGATCTGAAGTGAGTGTTTTAGTGTATAGAAATGGAGGAGAAATCCACTAAAGAGTCTTCTAACAATCCTTACTATATTTTGTTATTTTCAAAGGCGCATCAGCACAAAGCAGCAGGATATCCAGGCAGCTAAGCCCAGAATATCAAAGTGTTGAGAAAAGGGCATTTGGCTGCTACATGAAACAGCATAAGAGACAGTGGCAGACTAGGAATGCATGGTTAGTCCTGTTTCTGATGGATTAGTATCTACTCAGATGACCTAAAGCCAAGATTGAAACAAGGACAAGATTAAGGCAGTTGATAGATAATTAACCTGTTTTAAAGGAATTCAGACCTATTTTGTGACTAATTTAGTGCAAGAAGCTTATATTGCCTGATCAGATCCCAGGATCAGGGGTGTGTTACACCTGAGTCAGTGGCCTTGGGAAAGAGATAAGCAAGATGTCAGCAGAGTTGGGCTTACACCAAGACCAAGAGAACCTGTCCCTTCTGACCCAGGGAAGGGGGAAGAGCTTGTGCTAAGGGTAAACTTGGTAAGGAGATTCACATGTGGGGTCCTGTTGTGAGCACAAGTTTCTTTTGCTAAGGAAATTCATCTTCATTCACAATTGAAAGTGGGCTTTCCAATGACAAAGCTTTCGAAGAATTAAAATCAGAGAGGAGAGAAATCAGAGATCCAGGCCAAAGCTAGGACCAGGGTCTGAGTGAAGGTAATAGAAAGGATTTCCGAATGAGCATAACAGCCACCTGAAATGCAGTTTTATACATGGAGTACAGAGAACACCTCTTCTAAATTTGGGGAGGAGAGAATCTCCATCTAAACTAGTAAATAACCTACCAGTGTACTCTGTCCATTCCTGATGGACACAGATCTTTGAGGTCTTAGACTACACTGCCCACCAAAAGCAACAGGAGAATGGGAACATGAAAGGTAATCTCTTGAGCTATGGTATAAAAAAAAAAGCTATTCAAAAAGCCTCTTATTGTGATAACTGCTACCAAAAATCTTGTGTATTAACAGAATATGAAGTGCTACCTAGAAAACCTTCACTGTATTTTTCCACTGTTCATTTGATAGGTCTCAAAACACTCTGACTTGGAAAAGAGTAGAAAAGTCACGATCTCACAAATTGTTTCTAAAAAAACCCTCAAAACCCCCCTGATTTATGACAGATTCTCCTTGATTCTATTTACAGAGAATCCTGCTGCTAAGTGAAATTGATATTGGCACTGACACCTTCACAAAATGCTGTCAAGGGTGAAAGTGAGCCATCAACATCACAGCTGTGGGAAAGTGTAGGTAGTACTGTCTGCCAGGTTGATACGTAAATGTGTGTATTCCTGTATCACAGCTGCTCATAGCGACGCAAAATGTTTGAAGGAAAAATGGTTATTGCTACTGAGAATATCCTTCTCAACCTCTTTACACGAGTAATAAAAATCCTGCAAAAGCTGTGCTGGATCGTTACCTGGAAATGCCAATTTCTGTTTGTTGGTAGAGGGAGGCAGGAGACCTTCTGACAAATATCCAAGTACGTGTTCAGCAGAGACTTCCACCTGCCTCTGACTTGCAGGCCAAGAAGTACAAATCATGAGTGACATGTCTAGGGAGGAGGAAATCAACCACCAGTCATCAGCTGATAAAGCCACAGGATAAGATGTTTACTCCCATTTTGGTTTCTTTGGTTTCTGGTCTGAGAGTTACTACTTTTGTAACAACGTTAGCTTAATAAACCATTTTGCTTTTTAGCTGCACATTTTTCTCTAATAAAGACATTTATGTTCTTGAATTTTTATTTCCTCTTCTAAACACTGACATTCTCCTTTAAACATGAGCTTATATACCAAGATATTTACCTTAATAAATTTATACAAGTCCTCTTATTAATATTATTCTTTCATAAATGCTTTTTTTTCCCCAGCTGTTTTGCAGACATTTGATGTTTAGCAGGACAACTTGTTTCAGCTAGAACAAATAAGGGCTTTCCCTTTTACCTGGGACTCCGTTATTACAATCTGTCTGGTTCCTCACATCTATCAAAATGGTCCTCCAAATAATTTGCAGCTGGAACCTATTTATTCCATACATCAGCTGTGTTTAACATAGGTTGAAGTGCATGACTGAAGCTACAAGACAGTGGGTTATGCCACATTTCACAAAACTCTTTCAGATACTGCCATCGATGAAGACAACACTCACAGCCAAGTTCCTCCTGAAGGAGAAAAAAACCAATTCTTACATGTGATGTCTAAGCATGTGAGGCATATGCCTGTGTACTTAGCTTTCCGAAGCACAGCAGCCCCCTAACGGGACACCCAGCCTTTCCAAAAGCCAGGCTGCACAAACTCCTATGGGTTAACAGGAACTGACAGTAATTCTAGCAGCCAACACTGCCCTCCAGTGTGGGTTGTGTTAACTTCGTTCTGCAATGGCTTCCTTCTTCAGGGTTCGTAAATTAACTCAGTGCATTGCTGAATGTGTCACCCCATGACTTAATTTCACTTTATTTTAAGATAAATATTTATTTTATTTTAAGAAAATAATTTTAAAATCTATCGATTATCAGCTGTCACTCTCCTTTCTGTGTACTACTGCAAAAATAGAAAGGCATGTGTAAATACATTATTATTGGATTTATCATTTATGTTTGTTTTATGTTGTGGTTAGCATTTTCCAAAAGTTCTACAGGCCCACTGGATCTCCTTCATAGATGATGTGTAATATGTTGTGGATTTGCTTTCTGCAGTTATATTTCTCTATAAAGAAGACGTAAAGCAAGTCAGTATTATTTCACTACTCTCCCTGCAGATATCTGATAGTCCATATTTTATATATACATATATAAAAAAAGGATGCCACTGTTTCAAATCAAAAATTCCCTCAACCACCCTCAAAGCATAAGGAACTGTTAATCTTTAACTCCACCACTCATCTCATAGTCAACACACTGCTTGTATATACACAAACACCTCAATCTCATTTAGAAACAACTGGTGTTACAGGCATAGCTGATTTTAATTTATCCCTGAATTATCTTTTCTTCTATCATTCACCTGAATTTCAATCCCAAAATGCATTAAAAGATAGCATTAATGCTAACACAGAGTTAGGATGCTCAATACTTTCACTCACCAAGTTGCAGAAAGGTTTATTTAACCCCATATTCTCTCCATATTTATTAACATATTGAACAACCACTGGTGTTTGTATTTCATAGGAAAAAGAAGGGGTGGGGGATGTGTATGTGTGTGTGTGTTTTGTACTGTAGAGACTAATTTCCAGTCCAAAATGTGTGTATACAGTTCCTGCTCAAAACTGTCCACTTCAGGACTGTCCACCTTTTTGCAGAATTTGGACAAACACTTCACTACATTGCTGTGTGAACACTGTGTTGCATGGGACATTCCGTTAATAGAAAAAAGCCTATATTATCCTAAATTCAGACGCTTCCCAGAATTTTTCAAAGAAATGGTTAGGTCAGGGTGCTGCAATTCTTTAACAAATCATACCATAGAGATGGTGGCTGGAAAGCCCATTCCAATCAAGAGGAGAAGGTGGTAGGCTGAGATTGCACCTTCAGTTGTCCTGATAACAGTGAATGACCCCATTGGTTCCCAGCCCTACAAAGAGCTGGTTTGTGATGCTGTACTTGCCCCCACGAGCAGCCATGGTCTCAAACAGCCTCCTCTGCTGCATGAAGTGGTGCAAACCCCTCAGTTCTAGTGCCCACTGCCACGCTGAGCTCTCTGGTTTGTATCTCATCGGATCTGTGAGTAAATAAATTCCAATGGAAATGCAGCTCGGCTTGGCTTCTCCCCAACCCCCTGCTGGCACCCGCAGTTGTTCCCAATCTCTCTCTTGTGGCAGTAGGGGAGGTTTTGTGCCAGGCAACTGCAACTGCCAGTGTCAAGGGTCAGCTCCACAGCCTCTTGTCTTTGTCACCAGCTCCCACAGCTGGCTGGCATCCATTTATTCTATTCTCTCGGTTTACAATCAGCTTGAGACTTTCTGCCGCACAAATGTTGCTTCCCCCTGTGACCCCAGCAACCTTTACTTGAAGTGATCTGTACTGTTAAATCCTGAGGTAGTTTGGCTGTGCCCTGGGCATCGATTCAGCTTCTGTCCCCTTGCACCACCCTTGTGTAGGTGCACAGAGTTGTCAGATGCCAGCAAGGGGCAGGGCACATTTCACATTTTCGATTCTGCACCAACACTGACCCCTCGGGTACCCCCTTGGCTTCCAGCTGCACCTGGAGCTGCTGATCCCAACCCTCTGAGGCTGGTGCCTCAGCTGGTTCTCTATCCACTTTCTAGTCTGTGTTTCATCAGCTCATCCATGAGGAAGTTTTGGGAGACAGAGTCAAGAGCCTTGCTGTGGTTGAGGTAAACAACATCCACTGCTCTGCTGTCCTCCACCAAGCCAGACATTACACTGGAACAGGCTGATAGGTTGGTGAAGGTTGGCTTATCCTAAATCCTTGCCGCCTACCAGTCCTCAGGAATCTACTCCATCACTGTGACCACTCAAAGATTACTGAGCACTGTCCCCTAGCTACCCTTCACACAATATTAGGAGCATTTCTCTTCTGGATTTATTAGCTATGGGCTCCTCATTCCTCATTTTTAAGGAGGCTGTAATAGCAGTGTAGAAAGCAATCCCCATTTTTAATTTTTCACAAATAAAGCTTTTCACTGGAGCACCAACAGAATAAATTCTAATTTACAGATTACTAGTCCCAAGGTGGTAATGAAAAGCCATGAAAGAGCATAAGGCAATCACATTTATATCAGTCCGTCTGGGAGAGGCAAAAGCTGAGTGTCTGTTTCAGCAAAGACCATGACACACAAACATGTTGCCATTGTTTTCCATTCCCCCTAAGAAAAAGACCTGAAGGAAAAAATGCTGGTTTTGTTCTTGACTGTTCTCCAGAGACATTTTCTGACTTGAAATCTGAACCCAGTTCTCTGATCAGTGTCTTCCAACGTCATCTCACTGCTCCAAGTCATTCCAGTGGACAGCTAGAAACTTCCGGAAAAATGAACATTCAGAGACCTTCAGGAGTGAGGATAAAAGTACCTCACAGGATAATGTTGTAAGAATTTTAGTGAAATGGGAGTTACAGAACTATACAATAGTGTATCTCTTGCACAAATGAGGAGAAAAAAAGTTAATTCATAAGCCTCCTGCCCCTCTGTTTTTCCTCAGGAAATTCTAAATCTCCAAGCTGATAAATCACTTCTCCCTTTAGTTCTTTTAAAATAAAAATGCTGAAGTCCTATTACACTTTTCTAAGCCTCGGGCTACATTAAAAAAAAGCCTGGGAGAGCAACAAGCCTGCAGTGAGCCTCTGGGGAGGCAGTTTATGGCAAAAGTGGGAGAAACGTGGTACTACAAATCCAGTTGGAGAGCCCTGAAGTGGGCTGTTCTTCTCTTTGAAACATTTTCTTCTTTCCTCCCACTCCCACTTTAGTCCATCTTTGCATAATCTCTTTTATTTTGTTCAAAATCTCTTTTATTTTTTTCAAGTGAAGCAGCAGCAAGAAATTCCCCCCGCTCTCTTTTTTTTTTTTTTTAATTGAGAAGAACTGCTGGTACTCCGCCTCTGGTGGGAAAAAGTGCAGGCCGAGGCAGAGTCCTGGCTCCCTTCTCCCACATTATTCACTCTGGTGCAGTTAGAAGCCAATGCACACTAATTGCTGTGATCTCCCCATTTGGCTTTTAACTTAAATAGCCATCTGTAGGAGAATCTCAGCTGCTTTCAGCAGCCAGAAGCACTTGAAAACAGCAGCCCCTAACATTGTTTAATTTTTACTTTGAGGTCATGAAAGAGACCACTAACTGTTTCAATGAAACTCCATAGGATGGGCTTTGCCTGGATGATTTGTTTCTGCTTTAGGATTTAATTTGAACAATATGGACTTTTCCCCATTAGCATAAAATAAATCAGCACTTTGCACTAGTTTCCCACGCATCACTTTCCACAGGCTGCCAGCAGTAGGGATTGTGTGGACAGATGACAAGCACTCAAACTACTTACATCTATTACAGTCCACTGGTCACACCAGCTCCTGGTTTTGATCATTCTTTACCTTGTATATCACTGTTACTTGCTTCCCACAGTCACTAGGTCTAATATACACACATGCCTTGTAATTCAAGTCATAAATTCAAATCAGGTAGCAAGGGTTTCAATAATAGAAGACTTTTTTTCTCAGTAAGGCAGTTTTTTGAAATACACCATAGCCATACTTGTAGGATTTCAAGGAGATCAAGTATCAGAACTCATATTTTCCTTCCCCAGCTTTCCATATTTGTGTTAGCACATAAAATGCTGCTTTATATAGAAACTATTTTGTTCCACAAGTCTAACTGAGATAAGTTTGAGATTTACTGAGCTAGAGTCCAGGTATGGCACTTCATCTTCAAAATCACATGGGATGACACAAATTACCCAAGTTAATGAAGGGAAGCCATTGAGCTAGCTGGAAAGAACAGGGTATTTTTCCATGAGAGATTTGCAGGCTTCTCCTTCCCTGCTCCACCACTCATGCCTTAGTGTGCGGTGCCCTGGGGAGCATCACCACACTGCTCCGAAGCTGCCCCATCCCTTTTCCCGGCAGCCCTCCAGGCTCCGTGGTGCCTTGGCCCCTTCCCCACCGCCATGCCCTGCTGTGAGCTTTCTGTGTTTGCCCACACAGCACCCCCCTCACCCTCAGCAGGAGCAGAAGCCTCCAGTTGTACAACAAAAGAGACAACAGAGAAAAGGGGTTCCCGCTGAAGCAGCAGTGCTGGGACCCAGTAACATCCCTGCAGTCAGTGTCGCACTGCTCAGTGCATTTCCTCCCGTGCAGGGCAAAGCTAAGTGGGCACACTTGGGGTCTGAGTACCAACAAACTACTTAAAATTAACCCCATCTGCTGGAATTTTTTTTTTTTCTTTTTTTTTTTTGTGAGGCAGGTGTGTCCTAAACTATCGATGAGTTAAGACATAGGGTACAAAGGTTTGGGGAGATTTACAAGTTAAAAAAAAAAGGAAGTTAAAACTGATCAGAAACTAGGGCACAGGCAGGAAAAGCACGGGATTCCTGGCTCTGGGTCCAGCAGACAGGGTTGGTGATCTTCTGGGTGTGTCTGTTGTGGAGAGTTTCTACAAACAGTCTTGCAAACTACAGCAGAAGTACCAAATATTAACAAAACATTCAGAAACAGTCAGCTTTTTGCACCAAATGAAAATATGTATCCTACCCATGGTCAGGGGCTTTACCTACACATTTCTATGATCATCTTTTCAGATCCAGCTAATTAATCCAAATTAATCTGTAGTACTTCTTGTCCAGACCAGTCTCTATATTGTAAACTCAGATGCCAGTTTTAACTATGAAAGAAAAATTGGACTTGCTGAGGAAAGAATTCGAATATGTATCTAAATACCACAACAGAACAAACCACAGATGCTTCTCTGAAAACCATGTCAGATTAGAGATGCACATTTTTTGCTAAACACTTCATGTTTCAATTGGCAGCTCTAAGGTAAATTGCTCTGCCTAACCCCAAAACAACACATATACAGAAGCAGCAAAATTTCATGCAGAAACGTCTTTTGAAAATGAGAGGATTTTTTTCTTAAGACTCCTCATGAATAGACTAAACATTTCTAGATTTTTTAAAATATACAAAAGTCAGATGTTGTCCACCTGTTAATCACTGAGGTCAGATAGAAAACGAACCCAAATTTCTCCATGCTCACATCTGAATTTCTAGTCTGTGTATGTATAAAAACTCAATTTTGTACAACCATTAGAGCACTTTAGATTGAACCAAATAATGACCTAAAAGAGTGGCTTCATATTTTGTATTAACAAAAGATCATTTTCCCTGTTTGCTGGACAATTCCAGCACAGCTGCAAGCAGCCTCCTTGGATGCAAAGTCTTCGCTTCCTGCATTCACCTCAGATTCCAGTGCTGCAACAGCTCGAACATGGGTTTTTAACTTTGGTAAGAGTTCAATAAGTATGTGCATTTGTTTGTATTTGCAGAGTACATTACAGCTGGGAAAAAAAAAAGGTAATTTTTTTGTTTTATGAGAGGAAATGGAAAAGACCAGTGCCGTAGACCAGGATTTCAGTAGGATGAAGAAATTCCAGTTCTCCAAAGGAAAAAAATGAAGCTTTGCTTGAAGATCTTTCATGAAATTATTTGTGTGGTCTTTATAATCTCAAACTCTTGAAGTGTGATAGGTGCAGATTTACATGACTTTCTGAACTTGTCTTGGAATTTTTGAGTTTTTCTTTAGCCTGTTTAAGCCCTGAATTCCATTTCAACCAAGTAAAGACAATTTTTGATCAAAAAGCTGTTGCACCAGTGTAATCTTCCACTGAAATCTATCAAAACTCTAACAATAGGCCTAAAAGGGGATACTAAAACTTGACAACAACAACAAAAAAAAAGAGCTGCGATTATGTATCATTGTCCCACTCTCACTGCATCTTCTAAAGCAGTTATCGTCCAGAGCATGTATAGAGCATGGTTTTGCATGTCAGCAAGTATTTCCATTACCCCAAAGTTTGACCAAAAAGCCTCACAGTGATGTTAAAATGCTGGAAGCCGCAGAAAAAAGAAAGACATTTTTCCCATCAGAAAGTGAAATAACCTGAATTAATAAAATCAAGAATTGGTTAAGATGGAACAAACAAACTTATTTAGATGTTATTTTCCATGACTTTAAACCTTCTTTTTATGTAGTTGGTTTACGCTTACTTTTCACTATTCTTTTCCAGACCAGAAGTGGAAATGATCAGTTAATAATGAGATCTTGTGTAACATTGTCAAAGGCTACAGAGTGGTACAGGAGAGCAGGAGACACTGTCTCAGAGCACATAAAGCAGGTTATTTTTGAGGGAAAGATTCTTATACATTAACCCAGTATTATCTAGTTGTTATTAATGTTTTTCACTTGTATGTCAAAGCATCCCTAAAGGGAGCCAGGGTCCTTAGCAGGAGGCCTGCAGTTCTTTTGGAAATAAGAGAAACATCATCTACAGGCAGAGTATTAGTGGGCAAACACTGAAATGGAGGGCAAGTCTGAATAAACTTCTGTACTCATCACACCTTCTAAAAGCAAGAGGGGAACAATTAGAAACAATTCCAATGGCTGCTGGAACTCCACTGAGAGAACTTCTTTCATTTTACTGAAGCAGAAACTGGCATCTGACTACACGTCTAGGAAGAAGCCCCCCCACAACAGAGTCCTATTTTTCATTCTCTCCCCATTAATTAGATATCACAGATAAGGTAGAGTAGACACAAGAGCTTCATATTCTAGAGCTACAGGAGGATAAGGGAAAAGAGGAAGACTATTTTCCCTGGAAAAACAAGGAATATTTTTGATATTTATTTCTTTTTTTAAAAGGGTAGTTTCTGTATCCCATTGCAAGCAAAAAATACATGCTTCTTAATCGCTGAAAGCCTCTGAAAATTTTCAGAGAAGTTCACACCAGGCCAGTTGGAAGAATTACTAAAAACAAAGAAAGAGTGTTTTGCCCAAACATCTAGTCAGGTTTTTCTAAATTCTTCCTCAGCAGCATGTCACCTTGATGTCGTGCTCACCACTGCCCTCACACACCCTATAAATAACTGTATTTCATACACTGGAGTACAAAATTAGATCTCCCTGAAATTTCTAGCTGTGCATTGGTTTCACTGTGGTTTCTGAGGTGAGATGCTCATCTTTCTGACTGTCATCTGAAGAGACCATGGTGCCTTGGTTGCTGATGAAAATGCACTGTCATAATATTTGAGCTCAGTTTTCTTTGGGTGCTTCTGTTATGGAATTCTCAGCAGGTGAAATGCAAATCTCCATTAAAAGACTATTTTTCCAATTTTTAGAGAACTTATCAGTCAATTGAAGCACAGTCCATATTGCAATTGTTTAGGACACTGCTTCCCAAAATATGAGCCCTTTCTAGAGTTCAGTTTTTTCATTGGGAGGGATTTTTGTTAGGTTACCATAGAAATGAGTGAAGAAGCAGAAGCTGTCTCTTGATGAATAAAACCCAAAAAACCCCCAGTAACCAAATTCACCCCCATTAACTCCCCAAATACAAAGTCTTAGCAAGAATTCTCCTGAAGAGGAGAAACAAAAGATTATTACTAGCCTTCCCCTTAGGGATATAGTGTGCATCATTAACTTGTATGGCATTGGGTTATTGAAAACCATATATGTGTTCACACAACCAGACAGCAGGGCTGTTGTGTAGGAATCAACATAGGAAAGGCTTTTATCAGTAGGAAAAAATAACTCAAATTTAGAAACATCCAGGCCTTCAGACAAAACTCCTCTTTCCTTACTCACCCGTTATTCAGAGACTTCAAGATTTCCTATTCTATCTTGTGAAGAAACATCTGAAAGGACACAGTTTTACTGAGTTGATTTCGGTCTGAACTGGAAATACCAGTTTATTTGGACTTTTCTGTTAACTAAAAGGCCTTCAAGTAAAAAAAACAATTGGTAGGTATCCGCTAACCATCAAGCTCGTACCAATACACTGACTTAAATATAATTAAAGCCTGTGCCCAACAGCTGTGTTTGCAAAGCTGCTAAAGGTACAAAATATTATTTTTTTTAAAGAAGAATGAGCACATCATCAATATATCGGCCAAAACACTCAGGATTACTTTAAGCTACAGGGTTTTTTTCCCCATTATAAGGACAGTGCTTGGTTACAGTACTCAGGTCACACATAAGCTCTTATTCTGAAACATGCTGGTCCTTTCTAACATTTTGACACTTCAAATCCATATCTGTGACTTTGGTTTGTAGTCACCTTTAGGTTCACAAGGTTAAACACTGAAGTGCTTGATTTCATTCTCTCAGCATTTCCTTTCCACTTCCTTTTATCTGAGGCCTTCAGCCTTCCAAGCCACCACCTCCAATTGTCTTCCCTCACTTCAGAGACTTCATCATTGTTGGTTGCTTATTATCTTGGCTGCTTTCAGCCCTCAAATCTCAACTCCCCATCTGCTCTTCCACTCATTGGTCTTTGAACTCTCTTTTTGCTATTTTAGCTTTTATAATCTTCTGGACTTCTTAGACCTATTACTTCAATTTATGTAAACTGTTTCTGTCCCTGATCTCTGCCCTTGCTTCATTCTAGTCCCCTGGGCATCTGACATTGTCACTAAAGCCTTATACTCTTGCTTAATCTCTCTATTTCATTTATTCTTCACATGCTCCCAGCTCTCATTCCAAATTGAAAACACAGCTTTTTGCCGTAGCATTTCAGAACTGCACTTCTTCATTTCTTACATCTTCGCAAAGGGGGCATCTGTATCTGTATTATTTATATGCAGAAGACATTTTGGTCATGCACGTTGTGTGACTACATAAAAATCGCATTGTTCTGTGCCTCCGCACCACCTCTGACGGTTCCAGGATTCTGTGCGGCGAAAAAGCACAAGGGAATTTTAGAAGATCGTATTTTCCACTGACAGCTCATTCTGAGCTGAAGTGAGTGCATACAACAGTGACATTTTTAGCTGTGAATCCAAATGAAATTTTTTTTTGTAGTAAAAGCCAACCTAACCCTAGTATTCAAAGGGCTGCTGCTATATCCACTTTCTTTGGTTAATACTGGGCCCAGCCACATCTACCTCTAACCCGCCATTCAGCTCCAGACTTGTGGTTTCTTTGAATTTGGCATAATCTGCATGGCTTCAAAATGCTGAGCACCAGCCTGCACTAGTCTGGAGTTGTCATTAAAACCTACCTAATATATCCTACAGACAGGAAACGGAGGATTCTGTGAAAAGCAGATACGTTCTCAGAGAGACAGATGCTGCCACCAGACAGTGCCTTATGAGGAGCCTGGACTGCTTCCTAATGTTCTCCTCCCATTTGCACCAGTGGGCAGAGAATGAAGTGCCTTAGTAGGGGAAGATATAAAGTGTATTCCTTGATGAATAAGGGCGAACTCCCTGGCGTGATTATTATTTTTCTTACTTGACTGTTTTTTGTCCAGAACAGAGCAATAAAGAGAACTCATTAATTGTAACATTAATGAAGTCCATGAAGGTTGGGATCAGACATCTATCCGTTCATTATCAGTCCCTGAATCCAGAGCAAACATTTTTGAGAAGAACAGGGACAACGACTACAGTACTGGCATTGAGCTCCTTCCCAGACCTTCCTGCTAGGCTCCACTCATGCTTCCATCTCTCCTCCTGCACTCTCAGTGAATGCCCTTTCTTTGCCTGTGAAAGGAGAGCTGCATCTCAAGACAGGATTTTTGTGCATTTCACAACCCTGCTCACAGGAGAAGAGCAGACAGCTCAGCAAGGCTCGCAAGCTCCAGGTTTGCCATGAATTCATCATCAGAGAGAAACTGGTGGCCTTAGCTGGCATTGGTATGGAAACAAACTGAGGAGCTGAACCAGTAGGCCATAAAGAGGTGCCAAACCCTCTATCACTGTTCTGGATAACTTCCACCTGAAGTTAAATTGTCAGTTGTTTTCCCCACTAACACACAGCCCAATTTTGGTGCGAATCATATTTGTAAGGAGCACATGCAAACCTGCTTCATTTTCTCAGTTGGCTTCCTAGCAAATACTCGCACACTGAGAAAAAAACATAGCCTTTATTGGCGCTAACCAAAATGCTTGTTAGTAAAATGTGTGAATAACATACAGATTTCCAAAGATACTGAGATTCGTTGTCAACATTTCTAGAATCAGTTTAATTTTCCTGATCAGTAAGTAGTCTGTGACCAAGAAGTCACATTTCTCTTCTGCTTTGTTAGCACAAAATGTGTAGAACAAACTCTCTTCGTCTCAGTTCCACTAGCACAAGCTGATCAGCAGCTTACGGGAAAGAAAGAATCCATTTGGGATTTCTAGGGGAAACTAGCCTTCTGTGATGGCTCATATCAAATACAGCAGATACAAACAGAGTCCTGTTTTACTGCAGCTGGTGTCACCTTCTATTCTATGTCATGGCAACCCATCCCTCAGTCTTTCTCTCTTTCCTTACTTGTTACTTTTCCCCCATACTAGGTGTTCCTGAAAATACATGCCTGGAAGCAAACCCTCAGAAATTTCAGTCACTCCAAATCCCAGAAACTGACTCAGCTTCTTAAACAATAGCATTACAAATATGTTTGAAATAGAAATTTGAGTGGTTTAATAAAATCTAAAAATAGTAGATATTTTACCTTTTGAAAGGTAGCTTCCCCTGCCCACTCCCCAGCTCTAGACCTTTCCTGATTGCATAACACATGCAAATTCTGAAGGGAATATATCTTTAATCTTCTTTGAAAATCTTAAACATGCTATGCTCTAATTTTAGTTGTGCATGTTCCCTGTTTCCCTTTCAGTCCTGTTCCTAAACTAAAGCTGGGCATTAGGATATCAGATCAGATAGATATCAGGAAAAGGTTTTCCACCCAGACGGTGGTTGGACACTGGAACAGACTCACCAGGGAAGCTCCGAGCCTGACAGAGTTCAAGAAGCATTTGGACAGTGCTCTCAGGCGTGTGGTGTGACTCCTGGTGATGGTGCTGTGCAAGGCCAGGAGTTGGACTCAATAATCCTGATGAGTCCCTTCCAACTCAGCACATTCCCTGATTCTGTAACCTCCTCCTTCTAATACTGAATCTATGCACTTCCAAGAAGTCAATACTTCCTTTTTTTGCTTTCAAAGAATTTTTTGCAAGGTCATTAAAATAATGAGAATTTTTCTGATGTTTACAGAGTATTTTTCTATCCTCAGGATCTATCACTGGTCTTGGAATTCAATATGCACTTAGGAAAGAAAATCCAGCCTTCTGAGTCACTAGAATGTCTCAAGGTGCTAAGATTCAAAACACAGAGGTGATAAATAAATTCTTCTAATTGAGGTAAGATCAGAATTTGGGATTTGTTAATCAGAACTTGTTAATCATCTTCACCACAATCCCATTTTAAAATGCACTCATTTTATGCTAGGATTATACATCTTGATCAAGACGTGTTCTGGGGTGACAATGGGGTGCCTGTGAGAGGGCACAGACAGACTGCCTAGGTGTAAATAAGGCCGAGGGAGGAATAACAATGTCCCTATTCATATATTCAGACCCTGCAGCATATGAGCCATCTGCTGCTGAAACTGCAGATCTGGACTGAAGAATGCCAGATTATTTCCCTCTTCTTTTATTCAGACAGCACTTCTCTTCTGACATAACTTGCAGGCACTAGGTCTGTGCTCATTTGTTCTATTGGAATCCCAGAGCAACTTTTACTGCCAGAAGGCACTTTGCAAGCTCAGAATAACATGCAACTGTGGAATTATAGCCCTTAAAAGAATATGCCTAACTGGACGAATCTGTAAAAGGAATTCCTTTGTTAACACAAAAGGGATCTAAATTTAGAGGTTTTAGTTATAAAGAAATCCCATGGTAGAAGAGAATAGCAGCACAGTATCTGTAGCACAGAGCAAGTGAAATGAAGCTCAGTAAATTGCTCCCGTGAGTGGTCTTGATGACTCCAGTCAATTACTGGTGTGACAAAATCTTGCACAGTTTGGCTCACAGTTCCAACAAAAATTAATTTGGTTTAGAAGTGATCAGCAACACTTCAGAAACCTCCTGAATGGTCTGGGCTTGAGCCCCAAGAAGCATAAAGCATCATGGCCAACTCCTAAAAGGGTCACAAAGTTGCTTAACAACACTATGTGGACACTAGTATTGCAGAACATTACAAAACCTGTGCTAGGTGAAGAAGGGCTCCTTGTGCAAAGATCAGATTTTTGCCAGCTGTTAAAGGTGAGGAATAAACAACATAAAAGTGCTTTTTTTCTCCTAGAAAACAACAGCCTCCTCAGTAGTAACTGAAAGCCTGTTACAGTCACTCACTGACTAAACAGGTTTGATTCCTCTGAATATTTTTACCCTCTGCTAACAGCAGCGATTCTTCTAAATTTTGTGGAGAAGAGAGGGAGCTGGACTTTGCTGTGTTTCATAGAGTTGATTTTGCTGTCTTCAATAATGAGAAAACAAAATGTTTGCCCCACAATGTAGGACTGGACTATGAACAACCCAGCCTAGTGGAAGTTGTCCCTACCCCAGGCAAGGGGTTTGAAATAGATGATCTTTAACGTTCCTTCCAATTAAAACCATTCTATGATTCTACATACCCAAGAACTATGTTAATCAGAGTATATGAAACACAATTTTTTCTACATTACTTATACATCTTTATGCTTACCTGTCCAGTCTGTACTGTTACATTTTCAGAATTTTTGCTGGAGGTTGCTACAAAATATGAGTCAGATTGATGAAAATTTTAAGTAAATAGTCCTCCAGAAATTTCTTTTTAATTTCTGTTTAAATGGAGGCAGGTATACCTGAAATACGGACAAGGTAGTTCCACTAAAATTAGCCCAGGCATTCCACTTATTAAGGCTACACAAAATGATCTCTCACTAACTGCAGGAAAAAGTTCTCCTTGTTTGGTGTACTTTTGATGGCACAAACATGGCAAAAGAAATTCTGCTGCTTCTTGTACAAAACACCCTACTTAGGCAAAAAAACCCAAAAAACCACAAAACCAAAAAAAAACACAACCAAAAAAACCCAACCAAACCCAAAAAAAGCAAGTTATATCCAGCATGAAGTGAAAAAGAGGGTGTTGCTGGGGAGGGGCAGAGGAGAACATATCTCTGCAGGGGCGTTTCACACAAGCCTTATCACTAGCACACAGTAGAATACACCCCATTCCCGCTCTTTTACGTGGACGGGAGTCCCCAGATCAGACAATGCAGATGTCCTACTCTGGCACATGTCCCTGCTGTACTTGGGCAGACACAGGAGGGAACAGAAAGCCACGGTCAATTATTTGAACGCTACTAAAACATGGTTCTAAAGTGATGTCTGACAGCAAAACAGCACTTTGAAATCAACAGGTTGGAAACTCCCTGCCAATGACCCGTGCCTTTCTACCAAAAGTGCTATCAACCAAAAGCATCCAGCTTGTCTCCAACACCATTGCTTCCAGCCATCCAGCCTGGCTCAAAGCTCCCTAGCAGGAAGGCTCGTGAGACAGAAAGGCATTCCACGTGTTTGACTGTGTGCCTACTGAATGCTTTGCTTCTTGGCAAGGACTGCTGAAGAACAGAAGCAGTCCTACAGAGTTTTGACAATTCACTGCAAGGTGCTTGCACGTTCTTGTTTGAGGGGGTGTGGAATGGCCTAGCAGTGGTGGCTGCACTTACTCTCTGTCTAAATAAAGACACATATTGTTAATAACACCCTTGGCCCTGCAGTCCTTTCTCACCCCATATCATATTTACCATTTGCAGTATTCTATCTGGATTCATTATAAGTTAAACCTCTATAGACAGGAAAACATGCTGGCTGATGCTGGGTTTGTTTCTAGCACATACAAGCAGAAAAGGAATAGAAAACAAGTGGATACAAATAAAATTTTAAAGGCTTGAAGGATGACTTTGCATAAGAAAGGTTTTGAGGGTTAAAAATGTCTAAGTTTTTACAGCCTGACTTTCGATATTAATCCTATTGGAAAGCTTTTTCTCCTGTTTTCTTCTTCTGTTTCTGAGACAAATGTGACTTGTGGTGAACCTTTCCATTTATGTTCATCCTTATGGTAAGCAAGAGTAAATCTTTAGGTTTGACCAAGATGGCTAATATGTATAAGTCCTGGCATGTAGATAACTAATACAAGTGACTATGTAAAACACTGTCCATGTTCTTTAGTCAAACACAGCCTTTTTGCCTCCAACTTGTGTTTCACACTAGAAGCACAGACACCAACTTTTAAAAATTTTGTAGAAACTGTAAAAATTGCCATTATTACCCCAGAAAGTACAGTAAGCTTTCCATTTTCAGCCTCCAGTTATTAAAAAGCAAATGTGCTTTCACATTTTTCTAGTGCTAAACTTTAAATCGATGCAGTGTAAGTCACACTGGTAGTTTGGAAGACAAAGCAGTTGTGCTAGGGGTCTATAACATCATGAATGACAGGGGAAAGGGAAAGAGAACTGTCCACTGGTTTTGCACATAGTAAAAAGATGAAGAGGACAATGAAGAGCTCTATCAGATTTTTAAAAGGGAGGGAGAAGAGATCTTGAGCTACGGAACTCATGCCTTCAGCATATTGTACTGGCCAAGTCTGCACTGCTGAAAAGGCAGTAAATTTGAAAAGGTTTGAATGCAAAGTGAGGAAGATCACCCATATCTGCCCTATGCTCATTTTGGTGCTAAGGCACCTGTTCCTAGTGCTGCTGGCTGCAGTGTACAGGGCTTTTCAACTTTTTGCAAGTTACCCACAAATGAAACAAGCTGCTGTACAAACACAACTATCTAGCTGTGGTAGTTGTTGGAAATTCAGAGCTTGAAGGGGCCTGCAGAGACTATTCAATGCAACCTTCTTCACACTGTGCTGGTAATAAGGGTAATTTGAGTAATCTGTTTTTCAAAGTAATCTCCAGTTAGCAAGGTTCCAAAACCACTTTGGGTAGTTTGGTTTTCTCTTCTTGTACTCAAAAAGACTCACTCTAAATGATATAAAACTCATTTCCTTCAAATTGAGGCAATTTCTACTCATCTTTCCTGTAGTGGAAATGTGAATAAACAAACTAATAATGTACTTACCTTTCAAATGAGTGTAAGGACCATCAAATCACAGTAGGTTGCATTGCTGGTCTGACTTCCATATCTGCAGCTTCTGCTCATCAGGGCTTTCCTGATTTCCACAGAGTTCTCCCTTTCCATTTATTTTCTGTCTCATTTCCAAATCAGAGCCACAGAACATGTGTCTCTCAAGGTCTGCAATACCATCTCCCCTGTTTCCCAGAGAGCTGAGACTGCCCTCTCCCCCACGGCTCCATCATTCCCATGCCTGCTTGGCAGGCAGGGAACTGCAGGGCTGTGGGCCAAAATACCCCATTTTGTGAGCACCTGCGTCAGCCCAGGTGTTGCTCAGCCTTCACTGACACAAATAATTGCAAGCCCGCAGGTAATTTATCTGCTAAGTACTCAGCACCCACTCCTCTGGGACTGGCCACCCAAGGTAGAGGAAAACTTTTTCAGCAGTCACAAACGCCTTAAACAGTGCAATAACCAAACATGAACACCAAGTAACAAATATTAAACATTATTTCTAACACACGAGTTGTGTAAAAGCTCAGAAAAAAAATACAACCACTCCAAAAGCATTTTCAAAAGGAAAGTTATTCACAAAGAGGCTTGCAAACATCAATTACAAAGCACTGTAAACACAGCTTATACGAATTATTCCTTGCAAATATTTGTTATTCTTATTTCTTCTGCATTCAACTAACGCTGTTTGTTGCCCAGGGCACTCTTGATCCAATATCTAAAAAAGCATTTAAGCACTTACTATATTTCTATAAAATGAAAGAAAAACAGAAGATGCACATTAAAAAAAATACCCTATAGGAAGCAGATTTAGCCCAACTCTCCCACCCTAAATATTAGTGCTACACATATAATTCATACAATTACCTCATTCTTAAACTCAGAGTAAATGAACAGAAATTAAAAAGATATGGTTATCTATGCAGCCGATGGAAAAAGGGATGAGCTTTCAAATACTCCTCTGCATTTTGTTTCACAGAAGTCATCTGAAAATCTCTTTTTGCCTGTCATGAAGAAATTACCCTTATTTGTATGGAATGTCAGTTGGCACCTGAAATTGAAAGCTGACATAGAGTTGTTTACTGTTACTGGGAAAAGTAATACTGGTTTGAGAATTTACAGAAAAACAGAATCTGTGTCTTCCTGCCAATTTACAGCTCCCAGGGTAGCTTCACTGCTGTGGGACTTACACACTGCATGCTTTTAAATACATTTATCTTCACCGATAAATATGAGCTAGGGACATACTACTGGTCTTGCCCTACAGACCAGGAGCTCAGTCCCAGGAATAAGGGTCACTTGCCAAAGCTCCCACAGGAATATTCTGATGGAGCCATCTCAGACAATCCCCTTATCTCTCTGCTCCTCTTGCCTGTACCAAGTTACTGCAGGGCAGCGCCCTTTCTGTGTGTGTATGTGTGTGTGTGGGTGTGTGTAGCATTATATCTGGGCTCCTGATTCACCAGCTCCTGCTCAGCCAGAGCCCCACAGCACCACTGGCTGCTGAGGGGACCTGACACCAGTTAGTGCTACCCAGTCAGGTGAAGAAACAGTGGAAGAGTGACTCTTGATTATTATTAAATTGATTTTAAATTTAAGAATCAGTTAAGCCTGGAAACCTGAATTTTACTGGATGAGACTGTCACTGTTCCACTACTTCTTCCCCTCAGTAGCACAATGAGCAAGCAAAGGTTTGCAGTGGTTATCTTTGAATCATCCCTGATCATGAGTGGGTGGGTCTATCAGCTGTGTGCTTTTCAATAAGCTGTAAACAATAACAATATCTAGACTAGCAAACGAAACAATGCCCGGGAAACTCCCAGGCGCTGGGATAGCACTGTTTATGCTGGTAAACTAGTTGTGGCCCCAGCCAGATTTTGGAAGCTAAAACCTTCCAGGAGCCATTTCCAATAGGTAGTTCACAGGTATACAAGCACAAATAATGGCCATTCCAGCTGGTCTCAACAGTGGTGGTGTTCCTGTGCTGGTTAATTTATTAGAGAATAGTCTAAGTGTGGCATTTTCCCTAATGAGGACATTTATAATTCCAAGAATGTAACTTTTTTTGCGGATACAGCTCTTTTGGGAGTGCTGTTTAAATATCTACAACCAAGAGGGCTTTTCTTTCCTCCCAGAGGGTCAGGCAGCAGCTCTCCTGCTGTCACTGCACTGCTCTCTCAAAAGGCCACTGCTGTTGGTTCTCAGGCACCGAACGGGTTCTTAAGGACACTCCAGGCTCACCGTAGGGGATAGGATTGAGTTCAATTGAACCTTCCTGTGAAAGAAACACAAATGGATTGTTATCACTGAACGTGCACCTGAGCTACGCAAATGCACAACCAATAATGTCAATATAATATTAGTTCTCCTCATATTTTTCCTTATTATTAAATTGTTTCAGTAATAGACTATTTTTGCATATCTGTTTCTACAGCGTTACTGCATTTATTCTTATTAGATAAGTTACCTTATATTTCAGTTTTTATCAATATTAATTCATCACAGATAAGACTGTCTGTGGTAAGATATTATAGCATAAATGATGATAAATAATTATAGGATCTAAAGTAATTCAGACAGATAAAACTCAGTTGAACACTTCAATTGTCATTTCTGATGCAGGAGATTTTATGAAAAAAGACTACAAACCAGAAACCATTCCTACAAAAATGTGAGCAAGTCCTGCCCAGGAAGGGAGGTCAGCTGAGGTAAATTAAATTTTGATTATAAGCTCCCTAATTTTAAGAATGCCATCCAGCAGCAAAAAAACCCCCAACCTCCCAGTGGAAAAGCAACCACAGTGCAAATGAACATCAGAAATTTGGGTGACAAGTGGAAAGCTGAAATTTCATATTCTATAATATACACATATTATACACACAGTAACAAATATCCAAAGAAAAAAATTGGACTTGCCTGTGATTTTTTCCATGCATACCAAAAAACAGCAACTATAAGAATAAAAAGCAACACAAGGGCAATGCTGACTCCTGCCACTAGAAGAGCAAAAAGAAAGGTAACCATGACACTAAGCCATTAAGACAAGAAAAAAATTAATACCTACGTTTGTGGTGGGTAATTATGCAGCATAAAACAGTCATATGTGACACTAAAATATAGGTCTTGATTTTCCTACAAACGAAAATTTCATTCCAGTTTGGGTTTGTACAGAAATAACAATCATGTCACAGATGATTACAGTACTTTTTTTTTTGGCAGTGAAAATATGCGCTATAATTAATCTCCAATTTTTTTCCTTTGTTTTGTGAGCAACAGTTTCTACTGATCACAAAATTAATATCTGTGTTACAGATTTTATTAGAAGAAAAAGGTCCAAATACTAATGATAGTAGTAAGAAAACAAATTACTATGGTTTAGTCTAGTAGAGTGGTACTGTCATTACTCAAATGGCCAGAGAAATACCATGACTTGCAATTAAGGAGTGTCTTAAATACTATTATATGAAAACAGAGTTTTTCAGGCTAATGCCAGGTCCATACATAGCTTTTGTATTCTATAACCAATTGCAGTGAAAGAAGTTAAAAATTCAAAACTTAGGTAAAGAAAAAATTATTTTAGCAAAAATAAAATATATTGAAGTTGTCAACTTACCTACTAGAGTTGGCAGACTTCTTGCTGCCAAAAGGGAAATAATAAACATTAGAAACTTGAGAAAACTGCATAGCCATGTGTAATGAAGCTAAAGCTGGTTTTCCTACCTCAGTACAAGAAGCAGAGAGACTACAAGAGGGGGAAATAGGGAGAGCAGGTGAAAACCCTGACATTTCAGCTACTAACACTGCCCTAGCAGCTGCTGTGGAGACCACCACCGCCCCCCAAAGCCCCAAAAATGGAGGATTTGAGAAAGCATTATTGTGAGCCTGCACTAGGAAGTTTCATGCAGCCCATAGCTGTGGCGCTAAGAGCAGAGGTGGCGCTGGACGAAGCATTTGCTCCAGAAAGCCTCCAGAAAGCCCAGCGAGAGCAGGGTGGCATTTGAGACACACACAGAGGCAGGTGCTGCACAGAGAGATGTCACAGAAACAACCGAGACACTTCGCAGGTCTGGGGGACCTTTTCTGCTGTTATCTTCCTCGTTAGTTGTCTTTTCTTGGCACAGAGTACGAAGCTATCCACCGATCATGGAAAGTGCCTGACATGTTATATTAAATGATGTATTTCCTGCCCCTTGGCAGACAATTAGTTAGGCTGTGTTATTTGAGAGGTCTGAAATATTCTTTGTGCTTCAGCTTCCACCTCTGTAGAAACAGGTGGAAACATGTTTAAATCAATCACAGGGTTATATTGCTGCTAAATTGGTTTGTGGTCCCAATTCTTCTAAGGACAGTCATGGCATGGAAAACAACAGCGGAAAAGTGGAACAATGTATTCACAAGACTCAGGTGTGCACACTTGAGGGAAGAACTGACTCAGGATTTGAAGGAAGCAACAACTTAAAAAACAGACCTGGAAGATGACCACTCCCCTGTGTTTCCTGTGCAGGACTTTGTGAAGAATTTTGGGCATGTTTACCACCTACCCTAGAAGGTGATAAAACCTGTGGTGTTTCTTTGTAGCCTGCGTGGCTTTCAGTTGTTGTCTCTGCATCCTGAGCATTACAAAGATATCCTAAAATTAAAAAAAATTCAATAAATTATTTCTGGAGTATGCCATACCAAGTATTATTAAGGTTGTTTGATAATTTCAGTTATAATATTCAAATGCTCGTAACTTGGACAATCTTGCCTGCTGTTTTACATTTGGAATGTTTCCCTCCATCCCTTTTTCTGTGAGAACATTTCAGTTGAAATTGTTAGGATATTTCTCAGAAAAAGTTTGGAAAAGCTCCCCTCACTGCCATTTACTCAGCTTTATTTAAAAAAAAAAGAAATCACAGCTGTTCTTCTCAGATATTGTTTCCTTGCTCTGGAGTAAGAAAATGAAATCCATAAGGGAACAGTAGCAGAGCCTTCACTAGATTTGGGTATTCTGTGAAAATTAGCAAACCTATTTTCATTTGCATTGATGGGGGTTGGTAGGATATGGCAGCTCAGTTCACCTGGGATGTTTATTGGTATATTCATTCTCATTCTCACTTTTCCTCTTTCCCTGTATGCTTCTCAAATGGGAAGCAACCACATTGATGAAGATGATGACACTCATTATTGAAAAAGAATTGGGGAGGGGTGAAAGATACTTCTCCTGAACTTTTGGTTAATGACACGAAGAGAGGAAAACTATACCCTTTTATAAGTTATTGGAGCATTAAGGAGATGCTTTTTACAGCCACAGTTGTGACATAAAAAACACACCAAACCAAAACCTCTTCTATTGAAGCAGAAGTTCCAGGAGATTCCTTGTGGACTCTGACAAATCACAGGGAGGCAAAGCTGTGCCCTGTGAGATTCTTGGACACACAATTAAAAAAAATTAGCATCATCAAACATCTTAGTTAATTCTGGTCTCCCCTGAGATCTGCTGTCTACAAAGTTCTTCTAGAATTATAGCATCCCCTCCAGACATAACATCCATCCACAGTTTCTCTGGAAGAGGGCAAACATGTGCACCCAACAGTACGTATGGGCAGGTGCTGCCTCTCTCTGAGAACGAGCAGCACTTGTTAGCAATGCATCAAAGTTACCCCAGGGTTAGGAGGGAAACTTCCTTTGTCACTTTGAAGCTTTCCTAGGACTCTGCCAAGCAGGGCACAGCTCAGCAGAGAGGGGTGATATACGTATTTCCATGGACCCCTTAGAAGAGGGATGGCATAAATTCTCAGCCAGGCTTGTTTCAGAACACGTGTACCTTCATGATAAGAAGGTCCATTAGCCAACCCCCTCCACCTCTTTGCACCTTCTTAAATTCTCCCTCTATTTCTGCCTTTAGAGGTGTAAAGAAGAAAGTGCTTTATGTCTTTGCACCAGACTGAGCACACTTTTTTCTTTTTCGCAAGCAAACAGTGTTCTGGTGGAAATTGATGAAACTGATACAATTAGTCACAAATTCTAACAGGCAAATATAAACCCCTTTCATTATGGTCTAATACTGTACTCAAATTATGTAAGGTCTCTCTAATACAACATTGTCACAAAAGTTCTGAGTATCAAACACAAACATTTTCATTAGACAGAACTGATACAAGGGGTCCTGATGGTCCTAATCGTGCAAATGGTGCAGTTGGGCAGCTCATGAAACTTGCAGAGGGAGGTACCACCCATTCTCACTTCTAATCAGTAAATTTACAAAGTCTTTGGGGGGTAGGTGGGAAAACCTGGTGCTTAGTGTTAAATGGTCTGCAATCATTCGATTTTTTGCTTTCCTTGCAGCATCGCTGAGATACTGCCACTGTACCTGTGACCAGCAGTGCAGACAAATAAAAAGGGACGAGCTGTAAGTGTCGTCATTTCTCTAGTTTTAATGTTGATTGTTAGAATATTGATCATAACCAATATTAACATTTATTTTTGTCATTCATTAATCAGTTTAAGATGCCTAATGTTGCAACAAGTCTTACCTTTTATATTGGCACATGTGTGTTTCTGTACCTGCAGAGGATTTCTTTAAAATACAACCTAAATTATTCTTGAAGTTTTATTATTAGGAATGACACAGATATTTGCATGGCAAAATAACTGTGCTTTTTAAGCATTGGTTTACTGATTAAGCTTAATTTACTGATAGAGACGTAACTAAAGTAATCATTCACATGGTACAATATTAAAATGCACAGACAAAACACTTTCAATGATTGTTCTTATAGATCAAGCCATATGAATTAACATTGAGAATGTACTTAGGAATATTTTCAAAAAGTAATTACAAGTATTGAAGAGGAAGCATTAGCTGAGAAAAAATATAAAGAAATGTTCACTCACCTGTAAACAACAGAATGAACACAGGTATTGTCTTAAACACCTTCATCTTTTTTTTTTTTTTTTTTTTTCTGTGTCTGCAACAGGGCAAAAGCACCAGGGAAAAATCCCCGGGTCACTGTCCCCACAGCAAAGAAGTTGTGGGTGTTAGCCCCAAAAGCCACAGACCTCAAAAGCCTGCCCTGCTATGCTTATCATTTTGCTGTGCTGCTTATTGGCTGAATCAGACTGTTTCCCAAAATAGCTGCTTCAGGGGCTGGGATGCCAAATGCACTGTGTAACTCCAGCAGTTCTGCATCTGCTGAAAAGAATTTTCGCATGTCACCAAGTGTGCAGAGAGCACAGAAATTACGAGACCAACAGGTGAACGGCAAGTCCTATTCATGTGTGAAACAAGTTCCAAACTCCTCATTTACTGAAATACTCCAGTTTTGACAAGGATTTTCTCCTATGCCACACCTACTGTGTAGATCTCAAAGCTCTTGGTAAGTATGGAAAATGCATCCACAGGGAAAAGCCAGGACATGTGGAAGTGAAATGCCCATTGATGGCAAAAGCCAGACATTCTCTCTGGCACTGGTCACAGATCATGATATATTCACAAATATTTAGTGCACCATAAAATTAAGTATTCAAAGCAGAAACAGTGCCAGCCTGTAAAGTGTAATGACTAGTCATATACCTCGATAT
The DNA here is from genome assembly GCA_013398955.1 of Callaeas wilsoni. Taxonomy (NCBI): domain Eukaryota; kingdom Metazoa; phylum Chordata; class Aves; order Passeriformes; family Callaeidae; genus Callaeas; species Callaeas wilsoni. The sequence goes on from VWPU01017289.1 coordinate 100,048, forward strand.
TTAGGATTATTGAAAGAAACAGTATTATGCCTTCCACAGCTGCTTCCCAAGTCCATCTCAAAATTGATGGTCAGTATTCCAGATGGCGTGACAGAGGTATGACCTTCATCAGAGGGTATACCATAGAATATGCTGAGTTGACTACTAATAATTCGAATTTAAAAGAAATAAATTTGTCAAGAAATGCTTGGCAAACTATCATCCTGCTGTCAGTTTCACCCTCTTTCTCTGCTGAGATGATTTCTTTTGAGGTAGCCAGCAGTACAACAGGGAATACTTGGGTCTCCCTGGACCCATGAAAAAAGATACCAGCTGGACTTTCAGGAGTGACAAGCAAGAAGAAATTACAAGCATTTGGACAAATATCTCCATTCCACAGGACAGCATAATGCTTGCAGCGATGTGTCATTAACAGCTTTTTTTTCAGTGCACGCCCTTATCTTTTATTCAGAACATTTATCAGGCTGCAGCAGACTTTTGCAGTGAGAAATGCTGGTACAATGTTTTCTGCCTTCCAAGTCCACTGCTAGCCAGCATAAGAAACCATTTTAATTAGGCATCCTTTTTCTGTCAAAGGCTTTCTCCCAAAGACTGCTTGTTTAACAGACATTTTCTTCTCAGACTTTGTTTGAAGACTATCTCCAGTGAACAATTATGTTTTCTCTGCCTTCTTACAAACATTTTCACCGGAGTAAGAAATTAATATCTTCATGCATCTCCTATGTACACAAAAAAATATCCGTGCAAGAGACAAGTTTGAAGAGCCCATATTCTCAATGGAATAGTCTGGAATTCCCTACCCTGGCTGCCATATTCTGCATTTCTGAAACTGACTGTCATTGCCATTGCTAGCAAGAATTCCAGAGTGAATCCAGTCTTCTAATTTTACAAAGTGCTACAGCAGCAATAGGTGCACTGTACGACAAACAACAGTGATTTATATAAAAAAAAGTGGACGTAGGAGAGAAAATTCAGAAAGACACCTATAAACAAGTTTGCTGAAACTGCAAAATTCAGAAGGATTTTGTCAGCCCGGTTCTCCCCAGGAAGTTGTCCAAATATCTGGAACCCTTCTGCAATCTCTCTCAACTCTGTATTCTCATTTGCAGTCCTATTCTTGTCCTCACACATCCAAATACAGGCACTTCAGGGTTCCTGAAGTGACAGCAAATATACTGCATAATTTGCTAATAACACTTGGTAAGTTTTTTCAGACCATTTGAAATTTTTTGTTCCTTTTCCACCACTGGCATCTAGGAATGCTGGATGTTTCCTTCCTCTTAGGAGTGGGATGTGACAGTCACACAGACTAATTTTCACATCTACACTATCGTATGTGGTCGGGAGCTGTGATATGAACAGAGAGCTTTAATTGGGAAAAATAATAATCATTACATTAAAAATCTGTTATGTTTCATGATCTACTTGCAGCACAGCTTCTATTTACTTATGAAATGCTAAGTGGCATATCTCCTAAACCAAAAGGTCTTTGTAACAAGATATTTACTCTACGGTGACTCAAAATCATTGCTGCTGCAAATTCAGTCATACACACTCTAGCCTACCAGTTGTTTTCTGGTCCTTGTACATATATAAACGTACTCCCACACTTACAGTTCTTTTTCCAGGCAAGGAGGTGCTCCAGGAATATCCCTGCTGAATTTTCCTTGGAAAAGCAGGGCTTGTCCCTCTGGGGAACGAGCTGCCAGGATCCCCCTCTGGCAGGTTTTCCCAGCCCTAGTTGCCTTTTCTGCACAGCTCTTGTTACACAGAGCCATCACCCACAACTGAGATAACTGAACGGAGCAGATTTCTTGAATCTCTGTGGTTAATGAGCAACGTGGTTGTAACATGTGGAAGAAATTTTGTCTAGTCTGATCTGCAGCCACTCGCTGGTAGGTTCTCTCTCAGAAATTTATGCAGCGCCTAGCAGATATAGGAAGTGGAGGTAAGTAGTTCATTCCTCTTCCTGCTTACCTTGGCAGAACTACTGACACCACACAAGAAGTTTCAGGATTGTGGACAGCAAGCAATCACTGCTGTCTTCCACCTCATATTTGGAGAATTTCAAAATAATTCTTATGATCTTTGCCTTTTGAATTAAAAGTAGCGCGTTGGCCTTTTATGTTAAGCCATTGTCACAGCAGTCTGTATGGGATGTTGTTTCATTTGAAGAAACTGTCCTCTTTATACTGGGAGCTGCAGACATGTATAACACAAAACTTCTGTCTCAAAGCAGCTTTAGTTTCATTTAGGTCTGTCCTGCTTTTCCTACCTGCCAAAACTGTGGATTACCCCTAATGCCTACAGGAACAAAGGACTTTGATCTGCATGTTGAATTGAATTATCTCGAAGTTACTGCACAAAATGAGCCCATTTATTGAGGAAGGACCTTTCACAGGCCTGGTGAAAATCTCACCCCTAAACCAGGTGGAAGTTTGCCCCCTGTAGCAACAGCTCTCATTTTCGTGCTTCCATGTTTGTGTTAGAGTGGCCAAGTCCTTCCTTCGCAGACTGCAGGTAGTAGTTTGCCTTCAGCACCACATACAAGTTGCTGAAGTGAGCAACTGCCAGCTGTTTATTTTTTCACATATGAGCATTTCACTCAGGAACTATAAAATGCTTCATCCTCTCTGCGTTTTGTAGCGGAGAATAACACTGAGCCCCCTGTGTTTTAGTTCCCTTGATCTATTGACCACACATTTTAAGGACAGGCTGACAGCTAGCATGTCAGTTATTTTCAGATATCTGTCTCTGTCAAATTCAGAAATCCCAAGAAAATAAACGAAGTGCAGGATTATAAATACATGTGAAATCAGAGCTGTCATCACCCTCAAGGATTTTCCATTGTGCCTGCTGCCCTGTTTTTAAGCTAAGATTTCCCAGATGTTTAGCAGGAATGTTTAGAGAGTAAAGCATTTCATTTTTCTGATGGGTGCAACGTTCTTAAATTTAACCTATTAACAATTGAGGGGGTTGTGCCTTTTTTTTTTTTCCAATTGTATCAGTGGAATAGAATAATAAAACCAAAGTTTAGCAAGTCTGCATCGTTCCTGATGGCCTGAAAGCTGTTGTTTCAAATTATTAGGTACACTTATTTGTTCAGATGAATAAAACATGACAGAGACCCCCTGAAAGGATGCTGCTCATGTGTGCTCACCCCAGTCCTCAGAGGCCAGCACTGGGTCTGTATTGCTCTGAGCCAGAGAGGAGCAGAGCAGGAACTATATCCTGATTTAAACTACAAATTTTAATTATGATAAAAAATTTAAAGAAGGAAATTTTATCTCAAATGTTTATCTTACCTTGCTAATTGACATAACTGACTACCTCCAACTTCCTGGTCAAGCAGGAGGATAGTTATACATTTTAATGTAAGTAAATATAGTTTGAACATACTTAGAAACAGTTTTTATGCTAGTTGAAAATGTTGACTGACCCATTTTCTATGCTGCCTAAAATTGTTTCCTTTTACTTGCTTTTTTTCCTTTTTGGTCAAACAGCACTTGAAAGAAAATTTGATTCCAACTGAAAACATATAAAAGTTCTACAGTTAGTAGATCTTATATTCTTACACTCATAATGAGTCATCTTACCATTTTTACTCTCTTTCTGGCTCAGACTATGGATGATTCAGCCACTAAAACAATCTTAAAGGTAGGAAATACCCCCTCTGAATCCTCTGAAGATGCTGCTGCTGTCAGGAAGGTACTCAGAGCGTCTAGGTGCTTGAGCAGTGATGCCTCCAGCAGAGCAGTGCTTTGGCTTTCTTTTAAACACCACTAGTACACTTTTACTCCCTGAGTACTAATGTTGCTTGCATTCCTCAGGCAGTGTGTGCAGCACTTTGGATCACTACCACCTCCCAGACCCTGGCCAGAGGACTGCTGCTGGACAGCCAGTGTGATAACAGGGAAAAAATGTTTGCCTTAAGAGTATTCTCCCCACATTTGAATTAAGATGTCAGCTGTTTCCCATGCCTTTATTAAAATACAGAAATTTCCCCATTCCGAAGCTTTGCTGTACTTTGTATGCAGTCAGCTACTGCAATTTACTGTCCTGTTAAGTTCTTACATAAGCTGCAGAGAGCTTAAAAGGTTGTAGCTAGGTGGCTTGTGTTCACTGCCCACAGCCATCAAATGACATCAGGAACGAAGTCATGTAATCGGCTTTGCCACCCAACACACAGATTTTAAGATTGCACTTACATCTCTCTATGTGTAAGTGGATTTGTCATGGTTTATATCGCAGGGAAGACCAGCTTCTGTACACACCTCCTCTCCTTCCCATTCCCACACTCTCTTCTGTCTCTTACACATCCATACACATGCTTTTACTCAAGAGATGTGCAATAACTACAAGGCTGAATTCTTTGACCCTAGGCCATTAGCCCTCTCAGGACAGACCCAATAAACAACTGAAACAGCAAAGAGCTTTAGGCATTTGATCTCTGGAGGAAACATCAGAACTCTGCAGAAGATGTCTGTGCAGTGACGAGCGAGATGAAGGCAGGTCAGAGTGACAACCTACGGAGCCTGCGGGCTGAGCTGTGTGCCACCGCATCACAGGAAAGGTTTGTTCTGCAACAGCAGTGGCACTGCAATGCTGAGCTCCCTGTGACACAGACTCCTGGCACAGAGCTTCAGGATAATGCCTTCATTTACCCAGGGCTTTCAATTTAGAATCCATTGCAGCATCCTTATGTTTTAAAACACAATCAGAGAAGAGGGCAACTGCCCATCTCTCCTGTAAGAGATTGCATTTCAGAGCACTCGGAGGTACAATTCCTTCATCAATAGGATGTTGAGGAATATAAAAGCCCAGGCATTCCTTTGTTTGGGGTTCCTCCTCGGAGGTGCCGGCTTGAGCTGTTATTTTGTTGTTGCACCACAATTAAATTGTTTTAAGGATCCATATGTCTGAGCCTCTGCTATGGGAAACCTGGCGTCGGTGAGGGAACCCGTCTATGTGAGTGTGGGGAGTGTAGCTGTGAAGGGGCCTCAGTCCAAGCTAAGGATGTGCAAGTGTGACTTCCAGAGTGGCTCGAGTTCACATTCCCACTGTCTTTTACCATTAACTAGGAGACTACTGTGAATCCTTAAAACTCAATTACAGTGCAGCAAAATGCTTAGGAGTGGTGGGCAGGATGCAAGAGCAAAATTTGCAGGGGAGGTTTAGGTCGGACATTAGAAAAAGGTTCTTCCCCCCAGAGAGTGGTTGGGCACTGGAACAGGCTCCCCAGGGAAGTGGTCATAGCACCAGCCTGACAGAGTTCAGGAAGGGTTTGGCCCAGGGTGTGACTCTTGGGGTGTTCTGTGCAGGGCCAGGAGTTGGACTTGATGGTCCCTTCCAACTCAGCATATTCTGTGGTTCTGTGATTCCTGCTGTTGGTTAGGGTACAGTCTTGGAAGGAGAGATCTGAAATTTCAGCCTTGCTGTATGCCTGATTTCTGTACTTTATATTTTTTCCTATTAAAATATATATCTGCAAAATATTAGTGCATGCATTCAGTTATTAACTCCTTCATACACGATTTTCTAGCACTTCTCTCTAGCACGCTTCTCTCAGAGCACAGTTTAATCCACTCCTGTTAATGCTGTTAAAAACATGAGCTGTTATTTGCACATCACTAAGTTAACACCAGCCAAGGAAAACTTCTCCTTGCTTAAAGTCTGAGTCACAGGCAGAGATGGACTTCATGGAAGTCAGATCTACCAAAGCACTTTGCCCAAGAAGCTTGGAATGCCTGGGCCTTTGTAACTGCCCATTGCTTCTGAAGCTGACAGGATAGCAGTGAAGCTCAGAAGTGCTTTCCTGTTCGATCTCCATTCAACAATATTGTTGTGAATACCTAAGACGTATTTTCCTATCTTTATGCCTTCCCATGGAAAACAGCCTGCTCTCATGTCAGAGTGGGCTACATTAAAAAAAATCAAGCTCTGAACCATTGTGATCTTTGAGTGGGTACTTAGGCATTGCATTTTCTCAGCTGAATTCCAGTTAGCTGGTAAAGTTGCCTGTTTACACCTCATGCTTGAAGGTCATCTGCTCTGTAATATGTGCTGGCTGAAGCATGACATTTCCAGTGTAGGTTCGGTTCCTTTTTACAGACTGAGGAAAAGACAAATGCCTGAAACAGATGGTCCAAATGTGAATAATCTGGCACAGTATTCATTTTTACAAATAAGAAACTTGTTAGTCTTACAATTAGCATAAATATTTTGCTTCCCCTAATACACTAAGTTTCTATATTATTATTTTGCACTTAAAATACTGTGAAGTGAAAGCTCAGGTCAGAATTTTTAACACTGAAAACAAGGACACTGCTTTATTGCCCATTCTCTCCAAGCAATGCTCTGGAGAAATTTTGAATACCTGTTCTTGTCCTTGGGCACTAGAGGTCACCAGTGGAACAGACACGAGGAAAGGGATCGGTTTTTATAGTCCCCGGTAGTACTGGGGCCTCAATCCCTCTCCTGTGACTTTCATTTAAGTTGTTACTGGAAGTCCTTTGGCAACTCGAATTTTGGAAAAGTGTGATTAAACTATTTCTTTCAAGCGAGTTATGTCTCAGATATATAGCAGTGTATCTATTTGAAAGGGATGGGTGTTTCTTGAAAGCATGATTTATTCATCCCTCTGATACTTGAGAGTTCCTTGGCTGATACCTGCTGTATTTGAGCTCTGAGTAATGTTGTTGAGACAGAACCACAGAACACCCAGCAGAAACACATGTTGTTTCAAACGAAATAGCATGGCCCATTTCAAGGAAGAAACAGTGCTCCTTTACTGGTTCCATGTGTGGTGTGTGAGGGATTCACCGAAGCAGAACGTTCAAGAACATCAGTTGCATTTTTTGACCAAGAGACCACACCATCTTTTAATACATTCAGGGCTTTCCATTTCTGTGAGTGACACTTACGACAAAAAAAACCCTGAAGTCCTCTTGCATGTGAAGAGGGTCAGAAACGCTTAGGAATCTATGCTTGAGCACAGCCATTCCCTGAGAGAAAATATATCCAGATTTTAATGTCTAAAAGATGAAAATTTGCTTAAAATGTTTCTATCAGATCAGTAGTTAAATTTAACAACCATCAAATTTATATACTCTATCAGTTATTTATATAATGCATGATACTAATATAATCCTAAATAAGAAGCAGGTTTTTTTAGCAATGGTTCATTTTATAAAAGTGTTGTATTGGTACAGTGCAATAAACATATAATGTGTAATAAAAATACTGCTGCAGTTATGAAGACTGATTATAATCAAACAATTCTATCAACAGAAAGACATCTTGGTTCATTAAAAGTTATTACCGTGTCAAATATCAACTCGAGGATTGTTTTGTCAAAATATTTTGTAAGATTTTGGATATTAAACCTATCACAGATTGAAATTTTGGTGAAAAGTCTATTGAAACTATAAATCCTAAAACCTACAGTAATAGCAATAACACACAGGTTTTTTGCATGCTTGCTTTCTTCACCCAAGTTTCATTTGACTTTGAACTCCTTTTACTTTGAGGTGCAGCACATAAAGAAGTCTTGAACCCTGCAAAGTCAAAAATTATGCAGGCAGGAGGAATCTTAGCCTTGAAAGAAATAAAAACAACTGGACACTATATGCTACATATTTTCACTACTTTGTTTAAAACAGCATATTGATGTACTTAAAACACTTCAGATCTGCGTGTTATTTATGATGCTGTAAACACACAGAAAAGCATGAAAGTCATATTTTCCACTGCATCCAAGGAGAGAAATTTAAAATTACAGCTATTGGAAATCTGGTTTATGAGCTGTGTGAAAGGTGCAGTTAAATGCAGCGCTATAAACTTTGGCCTACAATACCCTACATGTAGCAACTCCCAGATAGTGCAAAAGAAAAGAAAAATCAAACTAGATGGAGACTTCTGGCTGCATTCTGATTCTTCTACATTCTTCTGGAAGGAATGTGAGAGCACATGTGAATCTAGCCCACATCTTATAGATCCTTGTATGAGCAAGACACAAACCCAGAAAACTGCAATATATAAGTTAATGCGCTACTTATGATCAAAGGTAAGCAGGGAAGACAGCTCAGCTCAGCAGGGAGGAGTATCAAGGGGTTTTGTGAAGCTTTGTGAGTCAGGCATCAGATCTGGGACACAGAACTTTGCGGAGGGTCTTTTCTTGTGAGCTCCTGCAGCTTCTGCTCATGGGCTTTTTTCCCCCTTCTCTCCTCCTCCCCCTTCTCTCAGCAGCCCACAGCAAATGTGAGCTGAGTGCCAGCAGAGCACAACGTGACACACCTGCAGTACTGCCATGCCTGTGCCCAGCCCAAGGTGTCCTTTACACCAGGACAAACACACGCAGGAAGAACGAAGCACCAGCAATGGCTGAGAACCGACCCTGCATGGTCATTCACCACGGGGCAAATCTGATTGCTTTTGGCTTCTTTTGGGCAACCCATCTGTGCTACGTGACATCAATACGGTCTTTATTGCCCACAGGATTTATCCAGTAAGTCTGAACTGGATTTATCTAAACAAAGGTTATTTTTTTCCTTAGTGCAGTCATAAAAAGGCTGGTACTGGTGAAGAAAGTTACATACTGGATTGTGAGGTACACCTCTGCAGAGATTAAGCTTTCACCTGGATCAGTTCTGTGTTGCCTGTACCCTGTATCTGGGGAAGTCTGTGTTCTATAGACACAGGTGCTGGTGCTGGCACAAGACAGCAAACACAGGAAGGGACAGGTGGGACCAACCCTTTCGGCAAAAGTCTGAATTAGCTTGACTGAAAAGTCAATCACTAAACTGCAGCATGTATTTTATGCACATGAAATACAGAAGTTGGCATGAGAGTGGGCCTTCAATTTCCCCTCTAATGTAAAACATCCAGAGGTGTTGATATTCAGGGTATGCTGCTAAGCTCATCTCATGCCTTTGTGGATGTGGGTAAGGGTAGTAGCACATGAGACAGGCTATTTAGCTGGGTTTGAAGAACCAGGGAGTTTTTCTTGCTGATCTCAGGGAAGCTTCTGACATTTTTACTATAATAATTTACTACAGTTTTCATATTTGGTGGATATATGTAGGTCCTGGAAAAGCTCTTCTGTATTTACATAAATCTACTATAAACAAGTCTCATTTACCTTCATCCACCCATCACAGAGTTCTGTAACTAGAGGAAATAAATATTGCAACTGGCAAATATAATATTTTATCCCTCTGGTCCCTTCCCGTTTTCTTAACTTTCATCATCTTCCAAAATGATGTTTCTGTTTCAATTATTCAGTTGTTTTGTTGTTTTGCACTTTGTTTTTTTCCCCCTAAAATGTCTTCTTGGTGAGAAAGCTGTGCTCAGCTGGAAAACAGCATTCTGATGAGTAGAATATACATTCAGGTTGGTGAACCCAACAGATGGGCCAAGTATATCAGTTTTCTGATCCTTTTCTCTAAGCAGCTGAAACCATCACCAGTTTGACAGGATCAATGTGTTTCTCAAGTCCTCACAGCCTTGCTCTACCTGCTTTGGGGTGACTGCAGAACAAGGTGGTTCACTTGAGCATTTGGGGCTCTCTCTATAGCTGCAGCTGGCTCCCCTCACCCGGTCTGGGTCTGTGCTCGAAGAGAAGAGGCTGCTCCCATTGCCACGCTGGCTCAGAGGAACCTGGCCGCTCGTGTTTCTCAAGAGCTCTGGCTTGCTGCGTACCTCGGGCTAAATCCTGGCACAAATGAATTGCTTAATCTTGAGATCTGAGCACACAGCGGTGTCAGCGAGGTGGCGGAGGCGGTTTAGAACTCCCTGTGTGCTTTGTTCCTGAACCTCAGCGTGCAATTCCAAAGCTGCCAGGGTTTTCCACCAGGCCTGCGCCATACCAGGAGTGAAGTTAACCATCACGGTCACCTTTGCTGTCAGAGCCCCCGCAGTCCAGGCAGGAATGCAGGCACAGGCTGGTAGCCAGCTACCCTGAGACTGGGGAGCTGCTGGACTTCAGCAGAAATCAGCCAGTAACACAGAGACTATGTTGGTGGGGGAAGGGACAGCACTCTATCCATGGCCACCCACTGCCTAGGAAAAGTCTGGCAACAGGGGTGTTATTCTTGTTCCATTGGCAATCGTGGGACTTTTGCTAGACTTGATCCTAAATGAATGCATTTTTCTGACCCAGAGTCCTTTTATGTGGTTCGGTGTGGAAAAGTGCCATGGTATTTGTCACAAAAAGTCCTCGCTGGCTAATCTGTTTTTAGGATTGTTGATGGTTTATAAATTAGAATTATTAGTCAAACATTGCCCTGTGTGTGCAAACTCCTACGGACTGGGCTATAGGGCCAGCATGGAACCACCTTTCTACCTATGGCAAGTTGTTTTGACAGAAGGGAAAGGTAGTCAGAGCAAAACCAGAGGGTATGTAAGCAATTTACCCCTGACACGTACTCTAACATATCTTAATCATTGCATTGTCCACGGAACATTTACAAATCTACAATAAAAGTCAACTTCTTACATAGCAAACTCTTCGCAGGTTCCATTTAAATGTGCCATATCTCTGTGGCAACTAACTGCCTCGTGATTTCTCTCCGTGTTAAACAGAAAACGGACACATTAGCAATTTAAATATTAGAGAGGTAAAATCAGGTGAGCATGCTGGTTCTCTTTAATTAAAGCACAAGTCTTTCAGTAGTGCATCAGCCTGCCCTTCCCAGGCTCAGCTCTAGGAGGTGAGCTGAAAGAGGCATTTAGAGGTGAAGAACCCTTCACGGGTGCATGGCCATAAATGCTGAGTCAGGAACCTTCTGTTACTGACAATAGACTGAAATAATCAGAAAATGAAAGCTGGCAGGCACTTATGTACATCCATGTGTTGCTGTGCTAACCCCAGTCAGATGTCACACTGCCTGATTCCCTCACTCCCTTTGTATTCCAGATTCCTTGTTCATCCAATTAGCATGAGTAAAATGACATAAAAATATATATATAGTGCTAAATTCTATGGCAGATGTAGATCTGAGTCTTGAACTGCAGGACATTCAAAACAGCAAAAGTGGCTCAAACAATATAGACCCTGACATTTTTTGCCATTCCACACCTGGCTGAGTTTCAGAGTCCCTTTGCCCACTCTCTGAATGCACCTTCTCACATGAGAATGTTCCTGGGGAAATGCAGAATGGATGAATAATGTAAAACAAATATGGATGAATTTTTAAAAGAATTTGGCATTTTTTGCCAGTGTTTCTCTCTGTGTTTCTCTAAAATTCAAAGCTTGAAACTCAGAATGGGCAACGTCATCAAAAGTGAAAGGAAAAGACCGTGTTAGGTGCTCCTGATGCCATGAAATTAGGCCACTTTCAATTGAATGATGTTTCAACTGGAACATTTATCTTTGGTGCCATGTAAAAATCTGTGCCTGCATTTTTGGTAACTATTTTTTGCATCAAACTGGTTCTGATAAACTTCCTTTTTTTTTTGTCTTATCCACATAAACAGAAATTCACAGCTTTGGGAGAATGACTTCCTTGACCCATAGTTTTTATAGTGATAGAATCCAAATTCTGTACATTCTGCTCTTTTCCTAGGAATGCTAATTACAAAATTAATACAACGTGCAAAACAATGGACAAATCTAAAGATCAAATGAGGGGGAAAAACCAAAACCAAACTAAATTCCTTTTAAGAATCAACTAAATATATTTGCTTTGAAATGTCTTTCAGCCAAAGGACTTCACTCTCTTTTCTTTTACATGGCAACCTGAAATATGTTGTTTGTTTTGTGTTTGGCAAAAGATATTAGAAAGATTAGAAACGTTTATGTTATTCACAGTCACATTAGAATGAGAGTGTGTCACAGCTGCTAGCTGCCTAGAATTTATGCAAAAGTTCTCCATTTAGCTTTATATATATATATGTACGTGTGTGTGTATTAAAAAGAAAAAAATTGAAGAAAATAAATATATATATAAGCACACATACAGCATATATAAGTATACAAGGTCAGCTTCCAGACAATTCCTCTGGAGCATTTGCTACAGCAGCTGATAGAAACAAGGCTAAAAGCTGACATGAACAAGTAGTAAATCTACAGTGGCAACTTTTCCTTGCCAAAATCCATTGGGCAACTTCTCACATAGAGGAGGGTGCTAAAGCAATGACTTGGATGGCCTGAACCTTCTCCTTGCTATGCGACCAGAACCCCACACCATTTTTAATTCTTTTCACCTCTCAGGGGAGAAAGGATGCTCAGAACTGTGTTACCTCTCTAAAAGATGTACATACGTCCGAGTGGAGATCAGCCTTCCTTGGATTTCTCGGTAATGTCATACTGTGAAAAGAAGAAACACAAACTTTCCCTATTCATACTTGATGTTTTTTCATCTAGCACTATCAAAAGGCAAATTATGACGCACAACTAAGAGAATTAATTTTGTGTGAAGGCAGACAGTGGAGATGTGCTCAGCTTCTCAAACACAACCCCCTCCTTCGAAGTATGATTTGCAACAGAGCCACTTAATATTTTGTAATTGACATTCTTGTTTCCTTGCTATCAAACATTCCAAAGGACACATCTGTGCAGCCCAGAATAAAATCTATCAACAGGGGACAAATATGTGTGAAGCTGAGCCCGTGCTCTACATGTGCAGAGAGTACCAGCCTACCACACTTTCTACCATGTAAGTGAACATGTTTTAGCCTTGTCTGCAGCTACCTAACTGAGGCTAAGCAGCCACTCATTTGCATCTTTGAAAGGCACACATTGTCAACATGTGATTGTCAAAGTGTTAACAATGTGCAAACTTAAGACATTTGCAGTCAAAAAGCATTATTTTGATTTTTTCTAAAAAAAGTGAACATGAAAAAAAAAAAGAAAAACCTAAATTGCTGAAAAATGCAAACTCATAGACTTCAGAGTTTGGACCATAAGACAGACTGCCAAAAACTTAGAGCCTATAAAGTGGTCAGGGCTGAACTTCAGATGTTAATTTGGTTGAAATATTTCCCTGCTTTGTTTGGTGTTTTTTGGTTGTTCTTTTGCTATTTTGTTCAGCTCAGTCAGTCAGCCCAAGCTAAGGCTCTGTTTTTCTGCAGTATGGATACAGCTCAAGTGTCAAGGGTAGTGGTGATGAATATATTCACATTTTTCCAAGTCTGGCAAAGCCTATATGATCCTTATTTTCTTTCTTTTTGTCAACCTCTCTCCTCTCTTCATTTAGAACATGCTCTAAACCACAAGTTAGGTCCTGAAAAAGGGAATTCCATGACTGGACAGACGCACACGGGGGTCTATAAAACAAAAATGCCTAAATTTGACATTAGCTGCAGTTGCTTACAAGCCACTGCCTCACTCCTGGTTTAATACTGTTTACAAGAAAAGGAAAGGAACGGTCAGCATATGTTATGGAAAGAATGAGTGACCCTGGTGGAATGGGTACCAGAGATCCTGTACATTGCTCACCGGCAAGACATCTGTTTTCAGCTACGGGGCTTTTATTCGAGAAATGCTGAATAAAGGCTCGTGATATCTAGGCACCACTGCTAACTCTGGTGACAGAATTTCTCTGCACATCACCCCTACCACCCTGCATTAGTGATGTTGCCCAAGCCAGCCTTTTTGCAAACTACACTGTGCAGTCGGGATATGCAAATGTTTGATTGACTTCTAACTTGGAGTTGCCACTACCACATTTCAGTCATTGTGCCAGGCTAGGCCGTCATGGGCCTAATTTAAGCACTGAAGTTAGGGTGGGACTTGTGAGCAGCATTACATCTCTGAAAGAAATTAACCTGTAGAAGGTTCTTCTCCATTTTGCTAAAAACCTTCCTTCAGAAATACTTAAAAGTCTGAAATTTACCTGCATATTGCCACTGAACTGGAAACATCGTCATCACAACACAGAAAAATCAGTTAAATACCCATGGAAAGGACATTCAGATAGATGTGATGCAGACAAAATGCAAATAAGCTCCAAGCGCCAGATTTTTAAAAGGATAATTCACTGTTATTGGGAGGGAGGAGATGTTTACAGTCGTCTTATCCCAAAGGCCACCACATACAATATTCCCACTGACTTTAATAGTTATAGGAGGTGCAGATTTATGGTTGGGTATAAGGATGTTTCAGTCTTCACCTCTTCACCTCTTATTAGCACTTGTCTTCTGCTTCCTTGCCACAGTTTAAGCAGTCCCAGATGCTGTGCAGTTCCAAAGCTCCCCTCTAGCTCCCATAAAACCAGAAAAATAGGATCTTGTGGAGTACATTGTGAGCGGTAGAGATGGGGCAGGAGGGCACAGGGGAAGGATTCTCTGTAAAATGTGACCTGATGAGCAAAGGATGGTCTCGACTCACTGCTAGTTAGAGTTAAACCCCATGTTGCCCTGAACATTACACAAATTTTCAAGCTTAATGCTTTTACTAGTATAAGTACTTTCAGCAAATCTCAATCCATTTAATTTAATTTCTTAGTAAGAAAATTTAGCAGTGAGGGGTTAATGCATATTAATCAGAAATGTGAAAAAACAAGCCTATATAAATTTAAAACAAATATACATTTTTTACTGCCTTCATGAATGAATCTGCTCAGGCACTTCAAAATTACAGTAATTTTGCCAGTTATAATTTCAGGGATTAGGATAAATGAAGCTATGAAATCTTTATCTAGAATAAAAGAATTGAGGCTAATGTTGTTTTATTTGAATAAGAACGTATGGAACTGACTTTATCCTAACGTTGCTATTTAAAAATATCACTTACATTGCTCTAAATCTGGAAGAGGTTCCTACAAAATGTCTTGGGCTATAGGGTAATGTGGAGAAATGGATATAATTATGTCTGGAGAGGAATATATTCTTCTCAGAGTATTACAAGTCCTGCAGTTTATGAATGATACTTTCTACAGTGCTGTGGTAAACAGGAATTTTCACTTGCCATATTCTAGCTTTAATTAAGAAAGATGGTTTAGTCACTTTGTCTCTTCCTACCTCTGCCAGAAGGTCAAGATTCACATAAAGATACACAACTGCCTCTCCAGTATTCTTTTTCAAAGTAGCCAAATACCTCTCCCTTTTCTGGCAACCGCACTCAGACCTCGTTATTGTGTAGTCAGAGACTGTGCCTGTAATATTGCCATTAAAGTGGCATGCAGGGGGTAATTTAGCAATGATACACACATGCATCAAATGCCACCAGCATTCAGTTTTGAAACTCCCTCAGTTTTTTTCTAAGCCGTTCCCTTTATCAATAAATAAAAGCCACAACAACAAAAAAAATACCTTCTTATTAGACTGCCAGAGATTCCAAAATCTAGTTGATATCTGGTTCCAATTTGTCTTTGTGGAAGGGAAGCCAAAGCCTTGCTTTTCCTCCTCCCTGCAGAACGCAGCCAAAATGTAGCCTAACCTGGGTGCACCCACCCACACTCACCCGTGTGTGCATTCTGGTCATGGCTCGAGTTAATAAATTTGATTAGCTCGTACAGTACTCCAAGCCAGCAGCCCACAAGGCAGGTTCAACCAATACCTTTGCTCCACTCACTGCTCTCAGCAGACCACCAAGGCTCTAGTTTGTATTTTTAAACCTGGGTTAAATTGTGGCATAACCACAAACCATTGTATGCGATTAACAGTGGGGTTCCAATGACTGACTGACAAACAAAATCTTAGCACACTGAGTCTGCTTCTCCCAGTAGTAAACACATGTTATTAATGAAATGATTCTAACAGGCTACACAATTGGAAGCTTTTCTCTTGATTGACAGACTATGCTTTTCTCAACAGGCAAAATAAAGAGGGCATGAAGAGTACACTTGTATTTTTTATTTTGTGAAGTAAAGACATAAAACTATTGCAAGAGTCTCTCCATTCAGTCATAGCCCAATGGGACATTTCTCTGGCCAGCCACTGAGTGATGCATTACCTTGATACACAAGCTCTGTTTCTATGAACAGAAAGGGACTGGAATTTTAAAAAGTGCTGCCCTCCAATTCCTACTGCTCCCTTTCCATCGCGGACTCACACCTCTGTCATCACTGACATAGCTTAACAGGAGAACAGATGATTGGGGAAAAAAGGAATATGTCAACATGCATGTGGCATGAGATCATGACACCATCACTCAAAACCACCGCAGACTGGTACAGTTTAATCTCCAGCTGCTGGAAACAAGGCTTGCTAAGCTAGACTGGGTATTGAGCAGCAGGGTGGAACAGATGGGCTTGCTTATTCCTAGGCACTGGAAGTTCATACTCTC
Organism: Callaeas wilsoni; assembly: GCA_013398955.1. Classification (NCBI taxonomy): domain Eukaryota; kingdom Metazoa; phylum Chordata; class Aves; order Passeriformes; family Callaeidae; genus Callaeas; species Callaeas wilsoni. The sequence goes on from VWPU01017289.1 coordinate 116,276, forward strand.
CAGAAGAAACAGCGATGGCCAAAAAACAGGATGGGAAGCATTACGCAATTTCACTGTGCCTTTTTTGTTTCCAGAAGGAAACGCATATCCAACACATCTTTAATGAAACTATTCATATCAAGATTGTCATCACAACTATCAGGGCCCCTAAACTGGACCTACACTATTCAGGCACGGGATTTAGTTACACATTCAGTAGGTGTGCTCTTCAGGCTACAAACCCCTCCCTACTTCAGCCTCTTCCTGAGCTGAAGGTTCATACATGCTACTACGGTGTCATTTGCCAGGCTGGAGGACAGAAAGGGGAAGCAGGGGGTTCTGTCACTGCTGCTGCCAAAAGAGAAAAATGCAAGTTTTCTGCCTCACTCTGATGAAATGGCTGCAATTCATGGGCAGCTCACACCCCCGGTTATCATTCCACCTAGCCATGCCATTACAGCCAGTAAACAGTAACACACACATGTTACTCTCACAGTAAACTTGCTCCTGTGCTCAAAAGGAAGGTTCAGCATATTTGTCTCACACAGCCCATCATGGCAGCCTGCACAGCAAAACTGCTGTCATCACACCACATGCTTGGCCTCGAGTGCTGCAAAGAGAGGATGAGATTAAATACTTGACTTTCAGGGAAGGTTCTTACTGGGGAGCAAACACTATTTTATGCTTAGCACATTCAGTACTCCACAATCACCACTTTTTCATGCCTTTTTTTTCATATCAAACACACTAAAAGGAAAGATCAATATTAATATTGCTATTTTGAGGTTATTCCAAGCAATTGTTGCATCACCTACACGTGAATGGCACTTTTGTTGGAGTAAACAGTGTCCATGGGATTCACTGTTTCATTTCAAAGAAACAAGCTGTGAATGCTGAAAGGAGATTTCTTCCATGCAAAAGGTCAGAGTTCATGTTAGAGCAATCTGTCACAGTTGAGTCAGTGATATTTCCATGCTGCCCTGTTCTCCCTGTACATGGCATACAGCATGCTGAACTGGGTTTGCTTGGTCACTTTTTATAATTTATTATGGACCTCCCTTTGGGAGACAGATCTCACATCTCAGAACTTTGCAGCCTTCTTGGGCAGAAGAGTAAATTTATGGATGGGAGGGAACAGAAAGCTAGAAAAGGAAGGACTGGAGGGAATGAAACAGCACTGGTGCAGTCAGGCAGGATTATGTGTCAGGCTGTGATGCTGCCTTCTAAAGGCCCATGAGGGAAGCTGTGGATTTCCTCCAAAAAACTAATGCTGATTTTCCTGGATGTTTCCTGCCATCTGATATCTACTGCATGTCTGTGCACCCACTCTTGTCCTTACCCTTTTCTGTTCATGGGGGAATAAAATGCTGCTTCCTCTGCAAATGTGACCCAAACTAGAAAGCCAGTTGTTACTGTTCCTTTTTGTGGCTATCTAATAGCCACAGGCTTAACCTAGAAGTTCTCTTCAGATTCTGAGGATCCTTCTTCTCATGAAGAGAATAATTTTTCTTCATATAGAACATCAAGGAAAGAGATAAACTGCTTTTGCCTGCTTAGTTAGTGTTGCATTATCTTCTGGTTCCCTCATTAATAATAGAGTGGCAAACAAGACGCCTCCACCTTCCACAGAGAAGAGGAGAAGTAGCAAAAACCACAGAAAATAATCCAGCTATAAATTGATTTAAACACTAGACTTGAGCAAGGACTTCATTCAAGGCACTTTTGAATCACTCACAGCATGGAATATTTCAAAATAGGGTGACACCCTCTCATTAAACCTTAGAAATTAATAAGTAACCTTAAACTTGTTGAAAATGGGCTCAGTGGGCTCAATGGGCTCAGTGACTTAAATGAACACATATAAATGCTGATACTAATTTGCATTACTATACAAAAGGAATCATGCTAAAGGTAATCTGACATATTGGCAACCAGGGATTTCTGCCTCTCAAAGGACCAAGGAGTGAGAGAATATGAAGTGTGGGTTTTACAGCTCCGGCTCGGCTGGCTGTGATGGGGGCTTGGCTCTCCTGTCATAAAGCACAGGCACATCCTGTTGTCAATTAGACTCACCGGTATTCCGGGGCAGCAGCATTGGGCCCCTGGGATGTTGTATAGTTTGCTTTGCTATGTAAACAGCGTGAAGTAATCCAGGCAGTGAAGGACACAGATGAGCAGGCAATTTGCAGCATACTAAGCAAAAGAATAAAAGGTCTGTGAGCAAGAGCCAGAGAATAAATAGTAACAACATCCCTGGGATATACTATCCACTGGTCTGGAGTCATTGAAAATATACACAAAAGAAAGTTAAGGGACTAATTAAAATAAAATACATCTGTGTTTTGCTTCTGTGGATAGACTGAGAGGACATACTGTAGGAGGAAAATGTTGTTTTAGTTCTTCACTTTGATTTTAGCACATACCAAATATAGATTCAAGGTGGAATTTTTTTCATATAGTACCTATGCTGGGACCTTTTAATTGGGCTTTGAATCAAGCTGTAAAACCAAACATTCATTCTGTACCTGTTTATTTATCTCTTTTGTGAAAGAAAAATGTAAGAAAATGTCCTTAGACACATTTTAATTGGAGCAACTTAGGTCCCCTTTGTTTGAAAATGCAGTCCCATGTTGTCCTTGAAAAATCTGTCTATTTGATACTAGCATAAACTTGTACAAAAATGGGACTGCAACAGATTTAAGAATGTGCTCCTGAGTCTTTCTTCCTCTCCTTTTGGACACACAGAAATGAGATATTCAGGATGTTTAAAACATATCAGAGTTCATTGATCAAAGAAAATATATAAATCCATGTTTATTAACAATGTTTGTGTTTAAATAAAGCTAACCACAGCACACTAACACAAAAATATTCCCCTTAGTCCCTGGTGCTCTTTGTTTATGGCATTCAGCATAGAGAGCTCCTTCCCATCCTCCCAGTTATAAATAGTGCTTTGCTGATGGTAGTCTTCTATTATCAGTTTTACAACAGCAAGTCATTCTGTCTTTGAAATTTCTAGATAACACTGTGGAAAAATTGCATGGTTTACTGTTTTGAACACGGGCTTGAGAACCAGCATTCCTGGTTTCTATTCCTCTCTCTGTCAGCACTTTGCTGTGTGACTGCAGCCAAGTTACTCATCTTTTCTCCTCTTTGTTCTGCTACTTCTGCCATCATCTAGATCCTTCATCCATCCTAATTTGGAATAGGTGCAAGCAGTTTTCTGGAGTTTTGTCTTGCAACTTACAACGGAATAGAAACTACTGAAGGGCAATGGAATAGAAACTACTGAAGGGCAAGGGAATAGAAACTACTAAAGGCAAGGGATAGAAAAGACAATCTCTGTCCCAAAGGATTTTGTTTGTAGTGAAAAGGCCAAAGATTTCACAGGAAATAAAACCCAGGCAGCAATGTGACCAGCCCTATGCACTGTTCAGTACACCCAGGAAGGAGTGGTGGAGCAAACATGAAAAAAGACCTGTGGGAAGAGCGGATGTGGAGATGCATGGCAAAGAAATAAATTCAGAAAAAAAAAATAGAGAGGAAAATGTTAAAACCAAAAAAAGTACAGTAGAAGCTTCTGTTCAACAGCTCAAGCACATCTTCCATGCCAGACCGTGTCGACTGACCAGCCACAACTGGATAATCATGGGCAGCTGGTTATTGACTTCACTGGCTATGGCAGGAAGCATCACAGCAGGAGCCAGCAGGGCCAGCCTGGACATCCCTCTCACTGACAGCATTGAAATTGCTTGTTAGGAATCATCATCAGTGTTTAAGTTTTCTCTCTCTCCCCCTCGTTCCCTCCTACGGGAATGAAAATGTCAGCTCCTCATTTGAGAGGGCCAAGGCAAAAACAGTTGGCACAGAGCAGGCATCTTTCAAGGGCTCTTTGTAGTCTTTTAGCAGGGAAACTTCTGAGGCCTCAATAAGCAATAACATTGGAAAAGAACTGAAATCTCCTCTTTTGCTAAAAACATCCCACATTTTATATAGAAATGGGAGTTTAGCCTGCTAGAAAAGACTGAAAGGCAGGTCACTGTTCTAGAGACACGGAGTTAATGTGGAGGTAGAGCACACACAGATTCAAACTTGACACTTTTTTTTTAGTTCACACAATGACAGCATAAAAATAGATTGGTTTATGACAGTGTGAGCAATGGATATGCCAAGCTGAATTTAAACTCGGCTCCATAACAGAATTATATCCCATCAAATGGCATGACATGCAATATTTCATTTGCTGGCTCACTACTACACTCTCTGTGAGAAAACATAAAACCAGTATCGTTGCAGCCTCTATTATTCATATTTTCTGAAACTGTGTGGTATTAATTAATCAGAAATGCAGCCAGAGTTCTTATATGAAATATTTTTTCCATTTTGATCCTAATTAAAACAAGCTGAGCACAAAAATTGTAAGAACTGATCATGATCACTAATTGTAAATAATGAAATGGGAAATATATTTACCCAAAAGATTTCCATTGATTCACTTTTAATATTAGTTCTTTTTTTTCCCCTGAATGAATAATGGAAAGCCGACTTGTTTTTTCCCAAATAATTAATCTTCTGTTCATAAAATTGAAAAACTCAGATTTTTTATCATCTCCATTTACTATTGCACTGGAAAATAAGTTTCCGAACACGACAGTCAGTTTCTAGGTAGATAAATTACTGCATTACTTTAAAGCTAGCCAGAACCCCACATTCCTGTGCTGGCATTATACAGCCCTTTGGATTTCCAGAAGAGAAGTCATGGCAGCAAAGACGTCATGAATTCCATATTTTTCACTAATGTATGTATGAATTTATATTCCTCATCTGGTGGATTCTGATAAGGTAATTGTTCATATTGTTCAACTCTTTAAATAGGTGATTTAAACCATAATCATAGAATCATAGAAAGTCTTGGGTTTGAAGGAATCTCAAAGATCATCCAGTTCCATCCTCCCTGCCGTGGGCAGGGACACCTTTCACTAGATCAGGTTGCTCAGAGCCCCATCCAGCCTGGCCTTGAGCACTTCCAGTGATGGGGCATCCACAACTTCTCTGAAAGGACCATCCTGATCCCAAAGGTATACTGGAACAGAGAATATGCATGGCATTTGCAGTTCTGAAGACAGCCAGTGTCAGGTCTGAAGTGATTATGTAGTTTACATAATCAAGATAGATAGAATAGATATCAACATCCAAAATTGAAAGTTTTCATCAAGAAACATGCTTCTAAGGTATAAAGTTGCAAACAGTCATGTGCTGAGCAAGATTCATGTTTGTGAAACTTGAGCCAAGTAAAAGCATAGAAGCAGAGCAACACAGCACCTAAGAAATTTTTTCTTATTTTTTTTTTATATATTAGCACAGGAAATCTAACCTGATGACAAATCTATCAGCCAGCTCATTTTAGATCTCCAGTAAACATCAGTGGTCATAAACAGGGGAGGATGGCTTTCTTTGGAAACACATTATACCTATTTTAATTTCTATTAAAAATTGGCTTTGGGCACAAAATTCTTGACAAACCAGAGATTTGCTTGGTGGTAGAGACAGAGAACTGCTGTTTATCCCAGTCTTATGCTGCTACTCTCCTACATCCTTTCACATTTCGAACACTTCCTAAATAATCACCCCAGCTCCCTACTGAGGACATTTCACATGACAGGCTCCCAACTAAGTATAACATCCCAGCTCTTTTTCAGCTCTTTCTCAGAGGACCCAGTGATTAGAACAGAGAGGAGAGTAAAGGAGAAACAATCCAGGAATATCTGGGGGAGGATACTGGAGCAGAGGGAGAAAAAAACGTGAGTCATTGCATTCCGTGTGCCATCTGGCAAAACTCCTCTGGGGGAGTTCCTAGGTGGGACCTGGTGAAGACCTATTTGCAGATGAGTTCCGGGAAATAACAGCTTTTCCTTAATTTCCTTTCAGTGTTGAGTTTCTTCATTCCCTCCTAGGCTGGATTTTAGCCCACCAGACAAAACAGTTCCGCCAGAGCCCTCTGTGTCCCTGCGCTCCTCCTGGGCTCAGGGGATGCAGCTACAGGCTGTCTGTCTATCATTTACGACTTACTCCAGAGGAATCCAACTGTACTGAGAGATGCTTGGTTAGCTTTGCCTTCTCCAGAGCATTTCTCCAAGAATTAAAGCCTTAGGGGACTTCTGTTCATTTCCACAGGAAACCAATGTTTCTGGATTTTCATTGTTGCCTTCCTACTTCATTTATATGATAATGTCATACTTGGACATTAATATACATCTGAGTTGCTGTGCATATGGCATCAAGGACTCCTCAAAACAAAATGATACACTAGATGAGGCATTTGTTTCAGACACAATCTGCAGCAATTAAGACTTAAAGAGTGACAATGAACCCGTTGAGCTTAGAACAATGACCACAGAGGAAGATAAAACCAAAGGTGCCGAAAGACTATTATTTTACTTCTGAAGCTATCAAAATAGTAAGCATGTTTCTCCTAAAAAGAGAACACAGAAAACTGAAGGATGCTGATATTAGTAAGTTGCTTGAAGCCTTAAAGACAAAATAAAAATCACTTGGCCAAAATTTTTTCATCTCCGAGAAACCTTGCAGAAGATATTTCTCATTTGCCACTTCAAGACCATTCTAAAGAGGTTACAAGTTGCCACAGATACTGAACTGTTCTTTGACCAAAATAAAGACAGAAAACCAGATATGTCTCGCGTAGAAATGTGCCCAAAACCTGAAAATAATTGTGGATCCTCAGTGGCCCACCCACAGACTCAAAAGTAGAGCAAGTAAAAATATTTCTTCCTAGACTACAGCAACTTTTGCCCATCTTTAAAGAAATAAAGATCAGTGCAGCATCCTGCTAATGTAATACAGTCTGTTCACTACAATGAAATTCCCTGAGGAGTTCACTGAGTACCGGACTGGACCTGGGGTGATTCTGTTGCTGGATGCCCTAATGGTCATCTATGATTTTAGAAAACTGCCCCACTTTGTGCAGGAGGATTTTGTAAAAATGCCTTCCTGCCTTTTCAGAGTATTTAGTGACCTACACATGAAAATGTATCCTTTTTTTCATGTGTTTTATGGTACATACATTTTATATGACAAATTCTAGAATTTGGTAGATTTTTGCACACTAATAAAAATCTGCATTTCTTTCTCTGCCAATATTCAAACCTGAGAATTAAAAGATAAAAGTTTTTGTATTTGTTCCACTGCCATTCTATGTAGGATTAGAGTCACAAGAAGTACATGTGAATCAGATCACTGAATAAAATGCCAGTATTTCCTATTAATTTAATGGGTTCCTAGTATCTCTCAGGGATAAAAGTTTCTTTCTTAAAATTTATTTTGGACACCAATGCTTTAAAAATACTCACTGGAAGCACATTAAACTAAAGCTTAGTTATTTAAACAAGTGAAAGATTTAAGGAATGTCTTTCCACCCTACAGATTTTTAAAATAGAAAGTCTCTTCCTATGCAAAACATCAAGAACCAGAGTTGTGACAAATTTTTGAAGAGCTATGGCCAATTTTTTTTTTGGAATCTGTGTTCCATAACAAGAATTATAGACTTGTAGAACTGAGGATCGAGACAATGAACTGACACTAGTAAAACTTCAGCTCTTCACGCAGTTGAAATTGCATCAAGTATCTCTTCCCTTTGCTGCTTACTTTTAAATACTGAGGAGTGGGTTTTGGCACTTCTTCTGAAGGGAAGAGTTTGCTCTAGTCTCCGAATTTTTTCTTCACTGGTGCCTTGCCAGTTGTGCTCATTGTGCTACATGGTGTAATAGAGAAAACAGAGTCAGTCCAGCCTGCTAAACGCATTTTCACTTTTCAGTGAAATAAGTTTTAACCAAATTTTTAAAAGGTGAAAAGCCAGTGCATTAACACGGTAATACAGACTGAGAGGTCTGAAGTCTAGAAGTTAAAGTCTTCCATTGTAAACCCAAGTAATATATTAAATGCCATACGGATTAAGCTCCTCCGTAAGACACATTTGCTCCAGAGACGGTTACCCTCCATGGAATGAAATTCTCAAATCTCTGTGGGGAAAGGTTCTTTTTGCAGAGGAAGAAAATATTTCCTAATGAGAGAATTTACTGGAAATACTGTAAATTCATGCCACATAAAGATGACTGGTAACTCCTTCAGCATCTTCAGGAAGGACAAAACCCAAAGCCAAACGGGTGTCAAATTACTTCAAGGCTTTCCTTTGCCTGACCTGCATGAGAACCTGAGGTTTTGTCATAAAGGGAAAAAAACTGGAAACTGAACTGACTGGCTTGCAGTTGTTGAGAAAAGGCATCAACATCTGTTTCTGGTCTTTTGCTGAAGAATCCCTTCAGCTGATCATTTGAATTGGTTTGTTTCCATAGGCCCATTTCTTCCAAGTTCAGATGAAACAAACCTCTCCTGTGGGCCTGATGGTTTGTGTTCTGAATTTTTGGTTCATGTGGCAGAGATTCTCTGTATTATATTGCTAACATACTATCCCTCTTGAAGAACACGAAGCCGGCTATGCCTTGGCATGTTTCTGTACATTTCCTTGTCTAGTTTTAAAAGATCTAGGGAAAGCATGGAAATGGGATCCTGATAAGTCCCCCCTTGATAAATAAAATGGTCAAGGAAAGTTAAGTGTGTGGGCATGTATTTCTGTATCTGTAAAATGACATTTGTCACAAATGTCAGCTACAGCATTCTAGAAGGAAATCTTTACTAGTTCTTTATCAGCAAATCCTGCTCCTAGGTATCACAAATAATGCAGAGTTCACCTTACAGCTCTGCCTTAAGCATGAATTCAAGGTTTGGCTTTTATTCCTATGTGCCTATGTGCAACTAGAACTATGTTCAAGAGTTCTGGGCCCCTTATTTCAAGAAAGACACTGAGGTGCTGGAGTGAGTCCACAGAAGGGCAATGGAGCTGGTGAGGGGTCTAGAGAGTAAATCGTATTAGAAGCAGCTGAGGGACCTGGAGAAGAGGAGGCTCAGGGGAGCCATTATCACTTCCTAGAGCTACCTGAAAGTAGGTAGTGGCAAGGTGGAAGTAGGTCTCTTCTTCTAGGCAACCAGCAACAGGACAAGTAGAAATGGCCTCAAGGTGAACCAAAGAGGTTCAGGTCGGACATAGAAAGAATTTCTTCTCTGAAAGCATGGTTAGGCACTGGAACAGGCTGCCCAGGGAGGTGGTAGAGTCACCATCCCTGGAGCTGTTCAGGAAATGACTGGACATGGCACTTACTGCTATAGTTTAGTTGCCTTGGTGGTGTTCTGTCGAAGGTTGGAGTCAATGATCTTGGAGGTCTTTTCTCATCTAAATGATTCCATGATTCTGTGAAAATGACTGTCCCCTGAAGGAAGGTTTCAATCTCTTGCCCAAAAGTGAAATGAAACCATAAAACATGAACCTTAGAGTGAGATTCACATTCTGCTGATTCTCCATAGGACTAAGTACTTTCTTAAGAGCAGACAAATGTAAAGTCATGAGAATTTTATTTGGGGAGACAAAATTACAAATATACATCCATTCTAAAGCTGCGATTTGTTGTGAAATGTTTTACTTGAGCACAGTAAAATACGAAAAGTAAGTTTTCAATTTCTTTACATCTCAGAGGAAATAATAATACAAGAAGAAATAGGAAATTACCAAGTCTAGCTTAAGAGAAATATATTATGGTTACCATAATTCATAAACAGGAGCAATTCTATCAAAGATGCTCTCCCTGGCCACCCGTATAATTTTTTGGGACACCAATTATGTGGGGCAACTACACTCAGGAAGCCAGTCAGGGAAAAAGCAGTATTTTAACGTAGTTTAACATGTTAATATAGGATGAATCAAACTACTACTTCTTTCTCATTTTTATCTCCAGACTGAGGATATTTACAGTAGTGTTTTTACAGTTTCATCTTATTTCCCACGAAAGAAGAGCAAGCATTTTCTTTATTTTCATTACAGCATCAAACCCCCAGAGGACCAATGGAGAGCACAAACAGTGCTCACAGTGCCTTCTGCTCAGACTGACAGGGCTGTGTGACTGCTGTGGAAGGGCACAGTGACAGCTGGGGAAGGGCCACTGCAACCTGCAAGAGTTAGAAAAGGCTGCCTTGGACCACCAAGTTCCCACCTGGCCTTGTGTGTTTTAGAGAAGGAGGTTCGCTGGAGAGCTGGTTTTAAACAGTTTTTAAAAGCCCTGGTTTTGCAGTATCCACAGCATTAGAAAACACAACCAAATTCTGAGTACTGTGAGCCAAAGAGGTACAACAAAACACAAAAATATAATAAAAATACTTTCATTTTCTTATTTAATTTCAGCTATACACAGTCTTTCAAGTGCTAGTTGAGGAAGACTCAAAGCTTTAGTCTGATTTCCAGTGAAGTTACAAATACAGACTTCTCTGTATATAATGATCACAGTTTTATTTCTGTTGAGTAAAACAGTTTTGTCTGGAATCTAATCTTAATTTCATTGCACCAAATACAAAAAACAGTTACAACTTACTGAGGGGTGGTCTCTTCCTTTGCTAGGGAGCAGAAGGAGAAAAAGGACTTCATTTGATTAGTTTAAAAACTGCTTACAGACATTCCCAAAGACTCAGTGAAATCTGCTCTGAGAACATTTTCTGATATGCAGAAAAATCTCCAAGAGTGGCATGTTCTTGTAACAGAGATTATTTACAGTGGAAACAAAATATAGGCAATCTGAGAGATGACACAGTTACTCAAGGTTCTGCATTTGGAAGTCAAAAAGGAAGAGAAAGTATCAACAGACACTTAAAAATGGGCAAAATAACTATCCAGGTAAAAAATAGCACTGTTTTAGGGCAGGGGGAAAAGTCTCACAGAAGACTTCAGATTTTCTGAGCGAGCTCTTTGCCTTAAATTACATATCTATTGGTAAAATATCAAAAACTGAAACACAGCCTTGAAAAAGCTTAAAGAAAGTCTTTGTATTTCACTGAAAACCTAATTTTTACATCAGAAAATAATAATTCTCAAAAAATTCACTTATTCTTAAATATTATAAAGATTCCGAGGCCATTTTTCTTACTTAAGAAACCTTAGCACCTAGCTAAACTACCCACTTTAGAGACACTACATATGGAAATCTAAATGAAATTAATATATTGTGCTGTTTTTTAAAAAAAAGTTTTTAAATGTTGTTTTGATAAAAGATTATTTCTTTCTTTCTTCTAATTGTTGTAAATGACACTGTCATCTAGATTTCTATACATGATCCACCATCTTCCTTCAAGAAAGTTTCACTTGCCTGGCAATTTGCATTTTATGATTATACCTTTTTTTAGAAGACACAAGTTACCTTTCAACATGAGCATTTGAAGCATGAAAATAATCTGGAAATAAGTAAAATGAAAATATGCTACAAATATTTTAGAACACTCAAGAGTTGCAATTAGAAATCTTCATTCTTGATGCTATATAGCTCTCTGATGAATTGTGATTGTTCAGCTGCTGGTAGTTGAGGAACCAAAATTTCCACTGAGTTTTCTATTATACCTGATTAGAATTGGTGTTTTCTTTAGGGTTGCCAGAATTTCTCATGAAAGTAGCTGAAATTTCCAGATGTTTCTTCAGTGAAGAGAGCTACTTCTGCTCTCTCATATCAAATCTTCCCTAAATACCACCACTTTCTTTTCACAAATATTATCCAACATCACAGCTATCAATATTCTAGCTTCTCATTTCTCATTTACATTGTTGAGTTAATTTGGCAAAACCCATGAAGTAATTCAGACATGGCATATTCTGCTTGGATTGTGTGCTCTGGGTAATTTTGCCATTCCTCAACTAATGACATCTTCTTTCAGCACTCCTCATGAAACAACCAAGTACATCTCCTTGGTTTTCTCACTTGACTTATAACATTATTAGGGAATTGAATTTCACTTCAAAGTATTTCAAAGTTTTGATCATTAAGAATGCCCCAACTTGCATCACCATTCCAGTAAATTTTCAAGTCTTTGCTGGCTTGCTTTTGAGCACACTGCCTCCAAAAAACTAACAGTGCAAATCCCACTATTCGAGCAAAAATGCCTTCTAGTTGATCAGGCAAAAATCTTCATCTATTTAACTAGTAAAGCATATAAGGCATCAACATCTGATATAAAAAATATCTGAATATACAAAGCAATGTATTTATTTATATATCTGTCAAAACCAGCAATATCACAATGCTAGGCAATTTATTTTCTTACACTGAATGATACAGGGCACGGAGTAGTTAGAGCGGAAAAGAATAAAAATTTAAAAATTCAAAATATCTTTAAATATTAATCAGAACATTACGAAAAAAAAATGTTTCAGCAGTAATGTTAAAATTCAAATTGCTTGACTGTTGCTGATCATCATCACAATAACAGTAATAATTTCAAGGCAAAATTGAGAGAAACTCAACTATTGGGCTGCTGAATCTGAGAGTACTTCAAGACAGACAGCAGATGAGTGGGACCTAGACTGTCACATGTGAGACAGTTCAAAAATCCCTCCTAAGCCTGGGGAGAAAAATCAGTACTATTAAGGCATGAGACATCTCATTCCAAGGCTACACAGGCTTGATGAATCAGGATTAAGAAATGCCGCACTTTTTTTCACTGATTTTAGGAAGTTTAATGACTAGTTCTTGTAGTGGTCCTGTACTGCTGATGTCCAGTTAACCAAGGTGAATCCTGCACCTGAACTGGAGCCACAGGGGAACAGAAAGGGACACAATGATTCAAGGCTAAGAAGTAGGAATGGAGCCTGGATATGAGAAGTTTTGTGAACATGCTTAAATTTCTTAGTGCTTAAATGAACCAAACCACAGAAATCTGAGGCTTGCCCTTCATGAGCTGGCAGATTACTATTTTTGGCACTCGGTTTTTGTGATGATGTCAGAATGATTATTTTATTGTAATCAAAATTTGAATGTATATGACATTCTGTTTATGCCAGTCCTCTTTTTGTTCTCCATGTGTATAAACAGATATACCAGCACTAAACAACTACAATTTTGTGTCCCAGACACAGATGTGGAGCAATATGGAGGCTTTCAAAAAGTTCAGGGTTGCCAAAAATAATGTTCCACCTATCATCTCGCACACCAGTGTTTCAGAAGACTTGTGCACCACATACACAGCAAGTTTCTACTTGTGTAGTAGAAGAAAAAACAGGATTTTGCAGGATTTGATTGTTCAAGAAAGACGGCACACCTACAAGTTCCACAGTGAATATGTACCTAATCATATTTTAAGAGTTTCAGATCAATTCTAAAAATCTGCATTTTTTATCAAAATTTCAGGAACATCACTTGAACAAGGTCAGAGCTGTCCATATTGTAGGACCAAACTGCATCTGAATGTGTTTAGCACTGCTACAGTACCTGCTCTTTGCAACAAAGCAGTTATTGGTGGTGGTTTCCCACAAGCACACAGGCTATTTAAAGATACTTATTTCATAAACAGCTTTTAAAAAAGCCAAACAAACAACCTGGAGCTCGCAGCCTAAAAAGAAAGCTCTCAATGAAAATCCCTCCATCAACTGGCACGGCAGCTTCTCTCCCCACCGGTTCTTGGGGCTGCCTTTAAGGACCGCTGAGCTCGTGCTCAGGTGTGACAGTGGTGTCTCCAGGCACTCCTGAGCTGGAGCCCCCACCTTGCCAGGAGCACTGTGAGTGCAGCAGCCAGGATTCCAGCACAGGGTTCCTCTGTAACCCCGTGGGGCTGTGGCTATGACTCTTTCTGCCGCAGGCACACTTCTGGTTGCTCTGCAGACATAAGCCACACCGCTTGATTTTGCGTATCCACGGCTGAGTCAAACTTTCCTCGTGCTACCAAGCCCTGCACTGGCAAGCTTTCCTTCTGTGTACAGTGAGTCAATATACTCTGACTCTGTTTTCAAGATTCTAGAAAGACAAGGCTGGAAAAGCAGTATAAATCATTCCATGTTGGAAATAATTACTTACATTTGAATTCTGTAATCCTTATTTGAACAAAACTCACATAGACCTTAGTGGGAGTTCAGCTCAGTTAATGACTGAAGTACTTGGCCCTCAATTCCTTTTTCTGCCCTGCTATCAGATGTATTATTATTATGAGAAACATCTGTAATAATACTTTACACTTCCATAGCCCCGACATCTGGAGGCTTCAACAAACCCTCTCTGAAATTACTATTAGCTATTCTTATGTTACTGAGGATGTCAAGTAATTTGCCCAAGCCAGAGATATTATGTTTATACTTTATGCAGCTCTTAAAAAATTAAATGAGGTTGCACTGATAAATACCATCCATTATACAGCCCATGTATTTATTAACTAAGTGGAGAGAAAGACAACTGAAAAAATGACTGATGCTGAAGATTAAAAGAATCGTAGACGCCTAGTATCAAATAATGTCAAATTCAGCTCTCCGTACTTGAAAATTTTTGTTTTGCTTTTCAGACTCTAGAGATCACTTAACAAACATGAGGCCAGAAGTCTAAGTGGGACAATAATGTGGTTTCTGTTGATGCTTGCTAGCTTGTCTGTCTGTGTTTATCTGAGGGCTGCAGCTAACTGATCACATACCATATCTGTTCCACTGTGGCAAACCAGCACTATTCACTTTGTTTTTCTTCCTCAAGGTACTTTAAAATATTATTCCAAATATCAAGCAGCCAGTTATTTATTAGGGGATCTCAGACTTGATCATGTTCTATCACACAAAATGTGGCACATGGTAAGCAAACACTCAAAAATTCACCTGAAATGAGGTGTGTGATGTGCATGTGGTCCTTTTAAAAGAAAACCCAACAAATCTATATACCACAAGGAAAGAAATTACAGACTCATCTCATTATATGAGAGCAAAAAAACCAGAAGAGATGTAATGTCATGAAGAAAGTGTCTGCCAAGCTGATCATAAACAGCAACATGTTCATGACAATGAAAGGGAAGGGTCTATTTTCAGTTCACAGCTAGTTACAATTCACCCCTCATTGTGAGGCACTCAGTTATCAAGACTCAAGAATAATAGTTCATTGTTCTGTTAGCTCCTTCAGACACTCAGAACCACAAGATTGCACTTCTCCTCTGAGTATCCCTGTCACTGTAAAAATATAGAATACCTTACAGCTATGTATGTCAGCTGTTACATCCCTTTGCACCTTCTTTATGCGGGCTCTCAGAGTGATAAGGCAGTCCAGTACCTTACTTTCTGGACACTTCTAGCTGTAATTTGTCCTTTATCAGATGAAGAAATACTGAATAGAGGCTGAGATAGCTGCTACGCTGAAGCATGAATGGGCACAGAGCCAAAACAAGTACTTCTGCTTTAAAATATAATGTATGATTTATCTATATTAACTTCATCACACAACAATCTACAGAGAGAAAGAGACTCTGTTTCAGTCCCGAAAATCTGCTAGGATGTAGTGCTTAGAAGTGTAAAATGCATAGTTCCCAACCCTAAGTCTTCACATGCATGTTCTTTTAAGGGTAGAGGGCTGACTGAAAGCATTGCCTTAGAGGAGGGGGAGTGAAAGAAAGTGAGACCAAGTGTTCTGCCTAGCTGCCTACAACTTTTGGCAGCGGATCAGACAAACAAGTTCAGCAGAAAGTCGATGTAATTTTATTGGACCACACTGTCTCAAGCAATTAGAAAAATATTTGTAAAACATCAGATGAGAAGGGGAAACGTGGAGCCCAATAATGCAAAACAATGTTTATAAGACAGAAATTGTGAAACTGGAAGAATAAACATAATTACTCTATCAGCACCTCCAGTTCTCAAGATTACTTAGCTTAAAAGCAAAATGTTCTCTTGTTTCATTTAAAAGAAGTCATAGTTCGAAAAGGTTTACGAATGCACATATATATTAAAAAAAAGTTATATATGGACTTTTACAGTGGAGTCGTCACTGCTCATCAACAGAAAATTACATGCTACATGAATGCACTTTATGTTCCAAAATTCACATGCATATTTGGGCAAGGAATTCAAATCCATGGTTGAGCAAGAAGGATCATATTTAGAACCACAGATTCTTTTTAGAAGAACAACAGATCATCCAATGTATGTGTAAGCTGCTCACATAAATTAATACTGTGTGAGGCAAAATTTTTTTGTAATTATTATTTTCCCCCCTTTAAAGGCTATGCTGAGAAAAACAGTTTTGACAACTTGCACAGTGCAAGCTCAGACACACACAACAGTAAAGATGACCATATGCATTTCTTTTTAAGTTGCTGGCAAGTCAGAAATTTGTCTGCACCTTTAGTTGGGATATTTGCTCTTTTCTAACAAGTAGAAATATTTCATTTTCTGCCCCAATTAACATCATAAGACTTGTCACATTAAGTGTTCTGTTAAAACTCCAGCTACTTAGGCATTAGCGCATGGAGAAGATTTATCTGTTAATTCTAGGATAACACTGTACTGTCTGATTGTAGGCAGCTATCTGAGTAATAGGATTGGACAAAATGCAAGTATTACTACGTCCATTAGAGGTTCTATCAAGATTAATGACGGTCGTTAATGAATCAGAAGAAGATTCTGAGCTCCCTGGAATTCAGGTGCATTTGGCATACCCAAAACTATCTTCAGCCTGCTGTCCGTGTTTACCCTTTGTGCAAAAAGTCAAAGAATTCAAGCTGTTGAAAGGACTGTTTTGACCTGAGTCTCAGTGAAGCACGCAGTGTGCCAAACAAGCGAGAAATTTAGGTGAGAGAAGGGCGTTCTGAGCAAAGATTAGTGATCCTGAGGGACAGAGGCAGGACTTCCGCAAATCCAGGTGGCTTCAAGCTAGCAACATGGCAGCCCAGGCTCTGGAAGAATGCTGCTCTTCCTACACTGGGAAGAGCTCTTCGTGCGGCAAACACTAGGATCCAGGAGTTGGAACTGCTAAAATTTTCAATAGTTTATAGACTACTACAGTTACTCAGTTGCAACCTCAGCAAAAGCAGGAACAGGCCTTTATAACAACAACCATCAAGTTTACCTTCCAGGCTCGATTCCAGTGCCAACATATTCAAATGAAATCCAGAGAGAACAGCCTGTGTTGCCCAAACAGCCTTCTTGTACTGAGCTGCACAGCAGTGATTTCTGGGCAGCCATGCAAATTATCTACAGTATAACAGACTTTTCCCACAAGCGCACTCACAATGAAAACAAGCTGCGAATTTCAGGATAAACCTATGTCTAGAGAAAGCAGCTCTGTTTGAAGTTGTGTTTACAGTGAAACTTTGGCAGTCCCAAAAAACAGCTAAGCTCCGATTTCCGTACATCTATATACTCTGCAATATATCTTGTGTGGACTAGAAATGAATCCTTTGCATTCCAGACGCATCAAAGGACGACTGCTGAAGAAGACTAAAACTTCTGAGAGTGATTGCTGGCCGTGTGTGTGTCTGTGTGTGTGACAGAGCTGTAGCCAGACAGGACATTAAATGTCCCAGCAGAGCTGTTGCTTACACACATCCTTTAGCATACTGTCAACATTGGAAAAGAATCTGTGCTGGAAAATACTGGGAAAAGACGTTTTTTGATGCATGTTACGTAGTCAGCTGAGCTAAGGCACAGCAACAGCGCATGAATTAGCTGATATCCTATGTTCAACCAGCAGCATGGAAAAAAATGAAGGCAAAAATGGACAGAGAAAAGGAACTAGGCAGATAAATGAGATAGCAGAGAAGTCGTATGAATAGATTGTATATGGGGCTTGCATGATTTTAAGAAAAAAGAATCTAAAGACACGTGTCATATAAGCAAATTTCATTCTGAGAGAAGTACTTCGGCAGATCAATTTTCTACTGAATTTCTTCATTGACCACACAAGATTTTTTTTTTCAAGGATTAATGCTGAGCAAATACAGGGTAAAGAAACCCTTTGCAAGAAGTATTTACAAACAGCCATTTGAATAAAACCACAAAGTGCTTTAGGTGGTATTTGGTTTACCTCACCATTCACACTCTAAATAATGAAAATTACTTGCATTTGCAGAGCGAAGAAAATCTCCCCATTAATATTTTTTAGATTATTACATAGAATTAATCACACAATAATACCTTTAAAGTTTGTGACTGGAAGTTACAGTTATATAACGGGTAAGATGCAATGACTGTTTATAAAGCACGTCAGGAAATACTGCAAGGTTGTGAATATTGACGACTTTCTCACTTTCCACACTTGCATGCTTACTACCTGTTTGAAGAGCAATGTAGCCTCATTGGAGCATTCAAAGAACAATAATGGGTATCCAGTGTTTTACTGTCTTGGCAAGGATTGCCTCATTCCCAAAATCAAGGTCAAAGGCATTAACAGAGCTATTGAAACACATCTGACAAGGCATCCTGTGGCTATTGGACCCTGAACCTTACTGGCCTGATTCCTTGAACTCTGTGGTCCATAAATATACCTTTTCTATGCAGACATATTTAAATATTAAGGATTCACAAACCTGGCATTTTTAACATTTAACTTTTAACATTTCTGATTGTCGCATCCCAACTTTGAAAGAAAAAGAGTTTGCTGGAGTTTTTCAAGAAGTCCTCTTCCTTACACAGCAACGTGCTTAATTAGAAATAACTACATTCTCAGGGAATTCAAGAAAGGGAAAAACTAGACATGTCTGTGGATAATGAATATATCAAAAGTTATATTAAATCTTACTTTTTAAAAAGAACAATATAAACTCATGTACTTTATGAAATGTGCTAGCACATAAATATTTGAGGGTAGAAAGTTGCTTCTCAAATACATTAGACCTACTCATGTGCAATTCTTTGCTGTGTTCTGAATCAAATACTTGCCACATATACTTTACCAACGCTTGAAACTGTATTTGCATGGAAAACTCCAGTAGAGGTGCAAAGCTGGAGCCTTATGAATCAGATGACTGAGCAGTAAGTATTATAACCTCATCCCAAGGTGAATTCAAGGAGCCTACCTCTCTCAAACATGTACGTTAAGCTCAGAAAATTAGTGTTCTTCAACATGGCTATGAACTGCAAGACAATATGGAAAACAGCCTAAAATATGAGTATTATTTTCCCACGGTCGCATTACTCTGTTTTTCTCTCATGGTAAAGCAGTGAGAACTAACAGAAATAATACTTTGATTGTATGTTCTCTAAATTATTCAAAACTTAGGGTGTTCCACATGGCATTCTAACATAGTCTTTGATCCAATTGTTTCAGTTCTCTTCAAACACAAATCAGCACTTTTCAACAGTTTTTCCTGTATCTCAAGAGATACCATATACTCCTACCCCAAGGCAGAGCATAAAAGGGGATGATATAGAGTGATCTTCCTCCTGATGTGGTCACTTAACGTGGCAGAATATGCACCATGACATGAGTGCAAACATCCTGAACTACAAGTTACTCAAGTACGAGATGAAAATACAATTTCTGAAAACATTTCAAACAAATCCAGGACAGGTTTGTGAGAACGTCTTTACTCTTTTCCCCCTTTCCCATCTTAATCGCCTTCACAAAAGCATCAACCACAATTGACAATAGATGAAAAGTAGGAATCTACAATACAGTCAAAAAAGTGAACTAGGAAAATGCTGTTTCAAAGGAAACTAGTCCAAATTACTGTAAAGACTTGTAGGTTAACTTTACCTAGAGTAAGTTACTAACCCTGAATGCCAGTTCATTCAAACGGTTTAGGTATGAGGCAGTGAAACAACCCATGAACAAGAAAAATACACACAGTGGTTCTGCAGTGTGCACTACATAATCTGAAGCAGTAGGCAGCAACAGCAGCTTTATCTTGCAAGTTCCCACAGTCATTCCTTAAAGACAGTAGGATAGAAAAGAAAATGTACACATCATACTTTCACGTTGAGAAAAGTAAATGGAGGAGGTTTTCAGTTGGCCACATACAGACACATTAGCTTAAACTTCTCACAGAAAAAAAGAAAACTGAACAAAGCCATCTTTGTCTTGCTTCTTTGCATCAGTTGACAATCATGGTCCATCACAATCAGCTTACACTCAGGTATAATAAACAGTACTGAGGAGGTTATATTTTAATGTGAGAGATGTAATTTGCTGGTGGTGACAGGTTCAAACCATGCCTGTAAACCCATCATATAACACATCCTCTTTTAGTCCTACTTAGATTTAAAATAATAATACTGAAGGACAGGTTTTGGCTTTGGTACTCACTGCAGGCACTTCAAAAGGACATACAGGGAAATGGGATGAATTTGATTGACTCATCCAGAGGGCTTTCTGGGTGCATCCAAAAAACCAACTTAAAGAAAAGCATGCCCATGTTCCCATCACATAATGGTCCTCCATTACATTAGTGCATGTGTGGACATGCATGGCTGTGTAGGAGACAGGGAAAAAGACACAGGAGGAGGAAACTTCTCACCCCATTAGGCACTGAGTGCTTCCAGAAGCTCTGCAAACCATAACAGCAATTTCCCTCCCTGCCCTGCCCCCAGGGTTCATCTAGTCCTTGCACCATCGTAAAAGCAGGAAAGCTGTAGAATCACACAACCCTTAGCATCTTCTTGTTGACATCCTGGGTTAAATACACTTCTGGACTGCTCCATTACAAGCATTGCCACATTTTGGTTTTATGCTCTTCTCTTTTCCTTTCTGGAAGAAAAAACCTAAGTGGCATCAAGCGAAGAAATTCTGGCTTTGATGTATTCTCTTACAGTAAAGGACATAGCATTAGGAATTAACTGTCCCAAAACAATAAACTTAACAGAGTTAGGGAATGTGAATTATAATTTATCTCATGTAAGTCTGGGAAAACCAGTTTGATTCCAAATATTTGCGCCAAAACTAAAACAAGCAAAGTCTTTGTAAAAATTTAGTTGGTTTATTCCATTATTATTTTCCATTTTCCTAACCCTGGCAAGAACCAGACCAGATCTGAAAGGGCGAAACTTTTGCAAGATTGCCTTCTCAGATGGTCTAATCCCCCATCTTAGATTCTGAATGTCAGGGCAGTTTAGATAAATGTTCCTTATTTTAGGCACCTATCCAAGGCTGTTGCTTGTGTTACTGGGATGTAAGAAGTTAATTGGAAGGACACACTTTTCCTTAGTGGTGGAAGAAACTGATTGATTACATTATGTGCAATCTCCTATTCATGGAAACAGCAGAACATAGCATTCTACAGGCTGAGATAAAGAGTGTTTGTGTGTGTGTGGCTGAGGGGAAGGGGCACAGCAGGGGAGTAAAATACTAAGAATATCGGTGCACCAGATGAGATGTCAGTGGAATAGAAAGTCATCACAGGATAATGGTCTCCTGCTGCTAAATGAAGGCCAAGGCAAAACAGATGTTGACTCAGAGCAAAGAAGTTTATTTTTAAAGCACAAGACACTGATCCTGTCCTAGTAGTTACTCATCTAAACTGACGGTAAAGCATCACTCATTTCACTTGACAGACATATTGAAGGAAAGCATTACTTATTCCATGATATTATTGACTTGCTATATTTTTTACTTAAAAAAACCCTAACAAACTCCTCCCCTACCCCAGACTTACCACTGTGTTCCACCAAGCAGAAAATAAACTACTAGTGAAAGTACAACCTTACTGGAAAGTTGCACTGAACCTCCATGATTCTGCAACTTTCTGACTGAGGCTGGTTTACTGAGAGGCTTCAGGCCATTAAAAACTGCGTTACCTATCAGTGCAACTGGCTGGCTGCAGTTACTTCTTCTGTAAAAGTCAATCAGTTGTCCTAATGTGCAAATGCAGGAAGGAAACGAGAATGTTTGAGTAAGGAACCCAATTTTTTGTTAAAGCAGACACTTCTATTTTTAAAGCTGGGAAAAGACCAACAATTCTAGATACAAATCTTGGTTCCACTTAAATCAGTGGCAATATACCCATTGATCCACAGGGACTAATGATTTCATCATGTGTCAGTCTGAAAAATGGCTGTAGATGAAAAATGTCCGGTGTTGGAAATTCCTCTGTCTGCTGCCCGGTGATACGCTTAAACTTCGCTGTTGGAAAACCACTTCTGTGAAAATATCTTCCCTCACTTGTTTACGGCCTTTGGAAAATCCTTTAATCCTCAGTTTCTCCTTTGTACATTATATGATCCCCTATGTTTTTTGTTACAGGATCTTCAGGGTAGGGACTGTTCTGAAGAGAAAATGCGTGGGGAGAGGGCAAAATTCTCAGGCACTGATCTCAGCTATTGTCACTGAAACTGCTGTGCTAGAAGATAATAAAAACATATCTGACACCTCACCCAGTATGCTTCTCTCTTCACTGGCTCTCTATTGAACACAAAGACAAATGAAAGTCCTTGACAGTCACATCCGAAATACTTCACAGATTTGGGTATGGCTATTTGAAGAATTATTTCAACTCGAGTTATGACTTTTCATCAAAACTACATTTGGAAGAAGACAACTCCTCAACCAAGAGGATAAGAAACCTAGCAAGTTGTGAACAGATGTGTGTCAGAAGAATCTGGAAAAAAACATCACAACTACAACTTAATGTCTTCTTCTTTTTCTGGAAGCCATTAGTAAATCCTTCTTTAGAGTATATATTTTAAAAAATCATGGGCATTTATGACCAGAGAACTCCTTTAAAAACCAACAGGAACTAGGCTCCCAAGTCTTTCTGTTACGCTAAAGAACCAAGGTTACACATGATTTTTTTTAAGTCACTCAGAATTGTATAGTGTAGCATGTATAGCACAGAGTTTAAATGCTCCAGAATTGTATAGCTGTTCATCTCTCAATAACCTCTTGGGTATAACAGCATTCCTAAAAAATGAGTGCATCTGTTAAACTCCTCTAACCACTGCAATAAAAGTATCAGGCAAATCTATTTAATTTGGTTTTCTTGATGTATATTGATCATTTCTTTACTAACTTAAATAGACTGTACTAAATTGAGCAGCTGTGCTATAATTTTGATACTTCTTCTAGCATATTCCGATTGGTCAGAAGATTGTAGTTCAAATGTAGACACAGAATATATGCTCTTACAAAAATCTCAACTGCAAAAATCAGTATTACATATAATTAACAATACAAATATGTCAGTACTAGCTGAAAACACCCATACTGCAGTGACAGTAAATTGCAGCTCTAAGAAACGTAGAAGTCACCACTTCTCACAAAATAGTAACTATATCATAGACCACAGCCTGTTTTTAAATACTAATATATTAGTAAATTCTGGTCATCAAAAGATGACTAAAACCAGATTTTATTAATATGTGCTGGCTAATGAACCTGCTAAACTCATCCCAGCTTCTCATTCTAGACAGAGCTTTCACATGTTTGAATTCAGGTTTGCCTGGCTGTAAAATGGGGATAATGATACCTTCTCTGCTCTTTATAGCTTGTCTATATTGACTGATAACTCTGTTGGGCAGGAATAACCTCATTGGGCACTTTATACCACACAGCAGGAATGAAAAAGTACTTTAAAATGCAATTGATTTTTTGAAAGACATTAAACTAAGTACTAGTTAACACAAATGAAGAATTTTAAACACGAGTGGTTTTTACTGGTGGTAGACTTCAGATGATATTTAAAACACACTACTTAAATGCTACCTAATTTAGTTTCTAATTAACACCATTTTCTATTGTAATCAACTTTCAGAGCATAGGCAAATGTGGAACATCCTTTCTAGAAGTGGTTCTGAATCCCCTTTGCTCTATCCACTTCTGTCCTATTTCCCTGTCCTTATGGATTTGTGTGGCTGTGGCAAAGAAGAGCAAATCCATAATCCTGTACTATTCCTGTACTACCAAGTCATTCTACATGTCATTGTGCAGGCAACGACTGCAGATGTTTAAGAACTAATGACTGGAAAAAGCAGGAGGGACAAAGTGATTTTGGGGTTAAAAATGGCTCCTGGAATTAGATGACACTGTTTGAGCTGCACAAGAGCGTTAACTGGTTAGGCCGTAATTCCTCATGCGCATAATATTACAGGTAAAACTTGAGACAAGATGACAGTCAATGAGTTCACATTTTGGGTACAGCTGATTGCAAGTAAGACCTCCTTTGAACAGCCCCAGAAGTGAAGAGGGGATGTGTGCAGGAGCAGGAAAGCGACAGAGTGAGCACACACAGAGCCTCATTCAGGTGAATCTGAGTGCTTGGTGGAAAGCCTGGTGCACATGGATTTCGCCATCTGGAAATGAAGCTGCTATATGTTTACTAGAGTTCTCACAAAGAAGATTGATCATTTCCAGATTTTCCATTTTGTTGGGACAGATTAACATCTGGAGAAAAGAAATGCTGTGTTTGCTGTTGCAGAAATTTCTACTACTTGTAGGCATTTATTGAAGCCTGCAAAGTCCTGGGATATCAGAGATTCCAGCTGTTGACCAAACCTTTACGCTTTCTAGATACTGGAATTAAGCTCAGAAGATTTTGCCTATTCTTGGTAAAATAGTTACTGTAACTATATAGAAAGATAGGATGTAGCTCACTCAGGGAAGTTTCTGTCAGACTTGACTGTCTCCCTCATAAAAAAAGTCTCTCACCTTAGCTTTCACCAAAATAGGTTTCTGACAATAGCACTGATCTTACAAGACTCTTTTTTGAGCAAGAATCCTGCTGCCATCAGTCTGCCAGGTTTTGCTGTTATCTCTTCTGAGTAATTGTCCAGAGTTCTGCATGACAACTATTCAGGAAACACAAATATTTAAAGAATTGAGTACATACTGAATATCTTTGATATCATAGATTACTGATTCATGTCTCAAGTCTTTTCGGACATAAGAGCAGAAGCTAATAAAAATTAGAGATTTGATTTTTTTTTTAACCATTGGTCAGATTACTTATTTTTTAGAATATTTTGCTTAAATGCCAATCTCTCTGAGTATGAATTGCAAGAAGACACTTTTCTGACAATCTCCCTTTAATAAATTTTTTTTAGTATAACCTGAAATACTTTCTTGCACACAAATCAGAATCTGTGATGGCTTTGGACAAGCTTTATGACTCACTCTTTTGCTTTTCAAATAGTTATGAATTTTTTTTAATAGATGGAATACATTTCCTATGAGAAAGCATGGGCATTAAAGTTAATATATTGATCAAAATAAACTAAAGCTATTTTGAAAAGAAAATGGAACATTACTTCTAAAAAAAAGAGAGCTTCTTATCTTCAGTCTGATTAGAAATTGCTCTGTAGAACTCAGGGAAAAAGAGATAGCTTTTATAAGCTTTAAATCAGCAGTTTGTTTGTACTCAGAAAAGTGATTTAGTACAGGTTTAACTTTAGGCACATGGTTAAATTCCATTGATTCCTATGGAAGTAAAGCAGATGTGCTTGGAGCTGGTCACGTGCTTAAATAGTGTTGAATTAGGGCCTTTATACTTTACAAGTTCAATATACCAAATGGTAATTAATCCTCACTGCACTTCTCAAGAAATATCTCATTATTAAATGCAACTAGTGGGACTGGAGATTGCCTAATAACTCATGTAGTACCTATTTAATTTGTGCTACAAAATGTAGGTGCAGACCCCCTAAGCACTCTTATTTTTCTAACATGGCAGAATTGCAGATAGGAAGGAGGTGCTAAAGGTAAAAAAACCCAACAAATTCTTGTCAGTAGAAGAACTTCAGTGAATGCTTCTATGTTTGTGTGTGCAGCCTATATTTCAATCATTGTTGGTGATATATTGAGAAAATAAATACATGCAGTATGTAGGCAGAATGTATTCTTAGTGGTCAGAGCAGGAGGTGAACAAGAATGATAGTGAAGAGAAGCAAATTCTATAACACAGTATAAAAACCAAAGCCTCACCACTGTGGAAATGCCTGAAACAACTAAACCCTGGAAAGGAAAACTTTCAAATCTTTTAAAACAAGTAATTATGAACAACAGCTTGTGAAGCATTTAAATGAATCTTGCCATTATTTCACAATATAGGAGAGTAGGAGGGCACTTCCATCATGTCAGCCTG
The DNA here is from genome assembly GCA_013398955.1 of Callaeas wilsoni. NCBI lineage: Eukaryota > Metazoa > Chordata > Aves > Passeriformes > Callaeidae > Callaeas > Callaeas wilsoni. The sequence continues at coordinate 142,163 of VWPU01017289.1, forward strand.
CCAAACAGTCTATATTTTTTAACATCAGAAAAGGCCTGAGTAAAAAGGAGGCTCTTTATATTTTAGGTAGCTTGTGGTAAGCATGGTGAAAAGGTCCAAATCAAAGACAACCAGGCTTTCACCAATCCCACAACAAGTTTTCAGGGTTGACTTCAATAACAAATATACATATGCCTCCAACTAGATATTTCAGTTAGTTGACTTAATCAAGAACAGATTAAGCTTTATAATTCTAGTACAAGACATATCCAGACTTAAACCAATACCATAAGAACATTTTCTACAACACTTTAATAACACACCATTTCATTACTAGCTCCACGTAATTTAACTCCATCTAATCCCTCCTTTACATCAGAATTTTGTCAGCCATCAATATAGCATCAATACATCAATAGGTAACAGCCCTTCATTATTCTTCAGTACCAGAGGGGACCTATATTCTTCGTAAAGAGAAGAATATGCCTGAAATTGCCGGGACATTTGCCTTTCCTCTCTCTCCCCAGTTATTTTAAGAATGGATTTGAAAAAATTTAATGGAGAATATTTTGAAATTAATAATTCAGTTCCATTAAAAGTTTTGTTCCCACTCCCTCCCCCCCAAACAGTCTTAACAGTCATGAGGTTTCTGAAGAAAATTCCAGCGTTCAGCCTTATTTACTCTGAAAAGCAAGAATCTGATGTGGAACAAAGCATTCATTAGAAACAGGACATCATGGGGAGCTGGACTGTTTTCACCTCACACTCTAGAAGTTTCTTTAAAGATGTGCTGCCTAAATTCATTTTTGCACACTGATGCTGTCCTTCATCCTTCTGACAAAACACCCTCCATGGTATTTGCCTTTAACAGGTAGCACATAGGGAGAAAAAAAAAATTTAAAAGCCTTCCCTAGGAATCTCCAGTGCCAATATCGGAAAATGTGACTATGGACAAGAAATGTGCTGTCTTATGTGGTGGTGTAAACTGGGGTAAAAGATTTCCCAGTGCCAATGGGTTGGCTCATCGGAATAAACACAGTGGTCAGTGGCTTGAACCTCCTGTGGCCAAGTGTGTCATTAAAACCTGGTGGTCCCTGTGTAAGGTGAAACCACGGCCATACAAACACACACGCCATTTCCCACACGTCCCAAGGAATGGTAGAACCTCCTACTTCCCCACGGAGTGATGCTGTTTTGTGGGCAGTGGAACCTGGGAAGCAAACGTAACAGGCTGCCTTTTGCTCCCCTCGGTTTAAAATTCAATCGCTCCCCAGGAATACTTCTGTGGTAGTGCAAATAACCAAATAAAGCATCAAAGGTCACCTCCCCAACAAAAATGACTGATCAAACCGAGTCATACTGAATAAAAAATTTCTCTCCAAAGCGTCTTTCTGGATAAACACTTTTCCATCAAAGAAACAGAACGTTCAATATGAGACTCATACCATTAACCCACAGAAGCTCTTTATGCTCCTAATGTTAACTGTTACTTGGGAACAAGGCCAGAACACTCACATTGTCATAGGATCAAGAGCAGGTTTAATCCAAGAGTAGTGCACATCCTCATAAAACACTTTGTAAAACACAGAAACAGCAATGTACTATGCAACAAAATAGAAAGCTGATGCAGCACTAAGTAATCATTTCCAAAGTAAACCTAAGCTGAATTTTTTAACTGGCTAGCTGCTTGGTTATCACTGCCTTCGACTCTAAGATGTCACTCAGCAGGCATTATCAAATCAAGTATCATAGTCAAGAACCTTTATGTGGATAGGGGCACGGTTGAAGTCTAGAAAAAGGAGTTCAGTCTTGCCAAGAATGGACAGAATACGAAAAAAGGCAAGAAATAATCAAGAAAAAGAAATCAAACCAGAAGAATTGACAAAGAAAAAGAGTAACATGGAAATAAAGAATAAACCTACATCAGCAGAGCTGTAGGAAGAGAGTTCAGCACACACTTTATCAGTTCTTGGCACACATAGACCTGCTCCCAATAGATCCAGAGAAACCCATTTTCAGATTTAGAGTTAAAAAAGGTTGGGCAACATTCCCAATGGCAACTTTCAGGTGACTTTCCTAATGCTTATAGGGGTGCCCTGGCTGGGAACCAGTTTTGCTTAGAAGAGCCTTTAATTCCACTATGAATTCTGCCACGCAGTACCTCAAACCTGATCTGATATGCTGCCTGCAAGGATTATCCAGGCAGCAGCTATGCAGCTTATTTAGGATAACCATTCTGTATGTGGTCGACTTAGAGGCATTAATTGCAGCAAAAGTGTGCCTTCCTTTGACTCTCCAGCAAGCCCAAAAGTGGCAGAGTTATCCGAGAAGCATTTATGTGCTGATATATTTTAACAATACCAATTATTTATTTTAGAATAGCTCCTTGTTCTAATTTTCTGAATTTGGAATCGTCTTTTTTTAATGCTTTAAAGCCATATGCTGTCGTAAGGCCCAAAATAATGTCGATTATGCATTTTAGAAGATGCAGTGAGTGCAAAGTCCACACTTGGGTTTTGATTAGCTCCATTCCATGCTATATGTCAGAACAAAAACTCTTGCTAACATTGGTCTTATTGTATTGTAAGGCCTATGCATAATTACTTCAAAACACACAGAAACTGGCACACAGCAAAGCAACAAATAAAATATGAAGAAAAAAATCAAGAGAAGCTTTAGATACTAGAAACAAAGCACTTTCTGTAGGACTAGCTTCTTTCAAATCCAACATATTTATAAGGGTACCCTGCTTTAAAAAAAAAAAAGGGAAAAAAAAAGAAGCTGTATATAAACTAGATAGCCTACACAGCTGCTCTGTTTAGAAAACAGCAAAGTACCATGTAAAAAAGTCTCTGTTTAGTCAGCCCACCCACTATGAAAGAGAAAAAAAAAGAAAAAAGCTGACATTTAGAAAACAGGATATAGTGAACAGTTTTCACAATTGTGCCCAGCAAATCTCATAGAGCTTTTTGTGTAAATTCTACAGCACGGGCCCAATCCTGCAAGTTAGCACGTATTGGGAAATGAAAGCTATCAAGGATAAAAGTTAAAATAGCCTTAGAAGCCCAACCTTCCTTTACAGCATGGCATTTAAAGAAACCACTAGTTAGCAGGGAAATAGGAAATCAAACAGTAAGTGTGAGGCAAATATCTAAACAGCCCCACCTCTTGGAAAAGTGATCTTTTCAGTCCTACTATAGATATGACAAAATATTGCTCCTGACAGACCAAATGAGAGTTGAAAAGCCCCCTGCAAGCCCAAAAATAAGTACATATAAACATGAGAAGAAAACCCAAATACTGTTAGATAAAATTTTCAAAGCATGGATTTGCCTATGTGTTTGGAAAAAACGCTAAACACAATGAGGTCCAGGTGCTAATTGGACCTAATGCAAAGCAAATAATGCACAGAATAACGCAGGCCACTTTGGAGACCCCTCTCACTGCCTGGTGCAGGGGCAGCCCCTGTGTGACGCTGCTTGGGGCAGTCGGGGTGTGCTCTGGGTGTGACGTCAGCTGTCAAACGCCGCAGTGAATTATGTGTGTTTTGGTGCGGCGGCGTGAAACCTCCTGAGCGCAGGTACAGGTGGGTGACATTCAGCCTCTGAAACCACATCAATACACTTTCACTCCTTCAGGTTTCAGGCTTTCAGCAGTCATAAAGCCTATATTTACATGCACACACATGCATGTGTATGTGTGTGTGTATATATATATACATGCATGCATTTCTGGTTGAAAATACTGCAACAAGGGGCACATTTCTTGTGGGAAAACAGTATAATAAGGAAATGTTACTCTCCACTGTGTTATTTGTTCTTGAGAACCAAGCCTACCTTTGCCTTTGCTTCTGGCTTGCCTGCCTCCCTCCCTGTAGCCCAGCAGGTCTTTTCCATCTCCCTGAGACCTATGAATGATAAAGAGCATAGGCAACAGATAAGGAACAACTCTAAACACTGCAGAAACATAAACAGAACTTTAACTGCAAGCTGAGTGATTTTTTTTAAAAGCGCACACAGCCCAACAGAGCCATCCTATACTAAAAATTCCAACACAGAATTCCTGCAAAAAGCAAAATCCATTGCCAAGGAGTCTCCCCTTGAGTGCTCACTGAACCTTACTAACTAGACAGCGGTTGAAGGGGATTCCATTGGGGCACTCACAAAATCAGCCCTTGTACAGATTTGTGTCAGCGCTGCATCTCAGGAACAGAGTAGTCTCAGAAACAGCGGCACACTGTCAACCCGATGGCAGGCCAGGCAATTCAGCTCCTGACAGGTTAAAAAAGTGCTCATTGTCTGAGCAGCAAGTCAATGCAAGCCAGGAAAAACTTTCAGAGATCAGACCAGTGGCTAAACTTCAAGGAACAGAGGAAGTTAGGCTGAGGAATCTACTGCTTTTTTTCTTCTTTTCTCCTTCCTGCCAGGGAAAAGAAAGTTGGAGCTGCAGTGCAGGCTGGCAGGGAAAGCAAGAAAATGAAGGAAGCTTTCCTTTAGCTCCTTCTTATCCAATATTATAGCATGTTCTCTCACCCAGTTTCCTTGAATACTGCTGAATGATAAGGAATTACTCTAAAAGCAAATGTTTTCCCAGAGGTGAAGGGTTTAACTCTTTCAAAACTACTAACTGCAGGCTCATCCCTAGGAATAAGTCCTGAAGGGTACTTTCAGTAAGAATGTGCTTGCTAAACTTTAAATCACCTTGTTTTGGGAATCCTAATTTCAAATTATAATTTCGATAAAGATTAAAGGACTGCATCCACAATTTTCATTGGTGTCTCTCCAAGCGTAAAAAACATTTCATATTTCTCTTGTTCAGTGGCTGGACACTTAGTTCCTGTATTTCCCATCCAATCAGACAGTGAGATGCATTACAAGAGACTGAGTTCTATTAAAGGCGTTAAACTGTAAAATGCTGCTGAATTATATAAACATTCCAGATGCATAGGCTATTGATTACACAACAAAATATCACAGAACTTTTTAGAACAGTTAAAAATTGGAATTTATTAATGTAAGGTTCAAACAAGTCTGACCATCACTTTTTGCACCCACTTGACCTAGAAGAAGCAATGGTTCTTCCATTAAAAATTGTTATTGAAAATCTTCAGAACTTTCACTACACAATTTAAGTTTCTTCAACTGAATTTTTATCGTACTTGAGGACACACACATTTGGAGTTGGTCCAAATGTGGCAGAACTGATTGCAAACAAAGCTAATCCAAGTGTCACTGAATAATGATATAGAGGTATAGAAGATAAGCAGATAAATAAATCCTTTTTTTTTTTCTGGAGTCCCAAAGACTGCACACTCAAGGAAAGCTTCTGTTGTTTTTAGCTATTGGACAACCTCAGGTACAGAAAAGTGTTAAATTCATGTCTCTGTCCACATCATTCACATATTTTTTAGGCTCATGAAGAGTTCCTTGGCAAAACCAGAAGGGAGAGATAAGTTCTCTTCTTTGCCTATACCATATTTAGGACCACTATAGAAAGTGCTAAAAAATTTACATGTTTCTCCTGCTCTTCCAAATTTTCTGGCTATTCCCTGCCTCTCTCTAAGCTCTACTGGGGCATTGCTATCTGCTGCTATATGTGTGCCAAATAGAAATGATGTCTGCAACTGTACTTGCATACATGGAATTAAATGACTGGCACAGTAATTGCAGTCTGGCAATTGGACTGATCAGGGTGGGTGACAGCAGGGGATATATGTCAGAAACCCTTCTTTAACCTAAAATGGTGCCTCCAAAATGTCTTGCACAAAACCAGGTAAAGGTGCAATATCATTATCAATGAAAAGTGAAGGAGAATCTGTGCACTCTGAAACCTGATAAAGTCTCAGTAAATGTAAGGACTATCGTTCTGTATCTTTGTTAAATGTAGTCTTAAAAATATTTACTAAACGGCTAACCACGAGACTAAACAAAAGCATTACCACCATTGTAAATCAAGATCAAGGCAGTTTCATGCCAGGCAGGGAGGCAGCTGATAATTTAAGAAGAGTGCTACAGATATTATGAGAGGTGAGAGATGATGACGAACCCATTGCTGCTTTTTCTTGAGATGCTGAAAATGTATTTAATAGGGTAGGATCAAATGCTGATATCTACAGTACGCCTCCTGCAAGTTTTGTTTTGGATTAAAACTCAGAAACCTAATTAAAACAATTTACTTTCACCCATTAGTCTTAATCCGTATGAATGGCTTACTGTCTTCTCTGGTTATTTTACCAAGAGGCACTTGAAACTGATGTCCTCCCTCTCCTGTCCTACTTTGCACTTGACCTTGAACCTTTGGCCATCTCCTGCATTTTTATTCTGAAAAAGTATTTGGCATCCAGAAACTACTGGTATGTGTAGGTGACATCCAGACATTTATTAAATGGCATTTTCAAAGAACAACAAAGATTTTCAGTGCACTGGTGTACCAGAGGTATGATATCTAAAATATCTAATATCTAAAATTTTGTCTATTGCCTAATTCCCATTGAGATCAACTAGTGTTATGAACTTTGCTTGCTTAGGGATTTTTTCAAAAAGTAGTAGATTCCCAAAATTTTAAAAACATGGATTACTTCTCTGAGTAAGAATCAGGCCTATTATAATTTAATAGTTCAAAGAAACATAGCTCTGACAACTGCAGAATGACGTTCCTAATTCTAAGCATTTACCTTTTAATCTTTGGTAATTTTTCCAAAGTGTAAAATACCTACAAGTAAATCTGGAGCTCAAGAAAAGAGAAAAACGCAGTGAATGATAAAAGCATAGAACACAATTAAAAAGGTTTCAAAACTGAGAAGATCTGAACTGTAGCCTTTCAAAACGACTGCTAGCATTAGGAATCTTATATAGCGACTAAGTTCCTCTCCACTGGCAAGCAATACAGAGTCCATACAGTTGCTCTAAAGAAACAAAATACACTGAGAGGAGAAGAAATTCATATCCCTGGCAAGTATTTGAGCTGTTCTTTCTGTAACTGACTGACTCAACTTCCTACTCTACCATGAAAGAAAACACCCATCTTTAAAGAGGTTTCCAAGTAAATCCATGGTAGCAGAGTTACAGACATGAAAAGCAGAAAGAGAAGAGGAGTCAGGTTGTCTGATATACCTCAGTCTAGGGTGACCCATAGATTCCTTAAGGGAGGGTTATAAGTCTTCTAATGCAAATTCTACTCATTCTAAAGAATAAAAAATTAAAGGCTTTGACATGCCAATGCAATGCTATTTCAAAAGACAATCTTCTATCCATTACAAATCTCACCATATACTAGTGAAAGGGCTTTCTTGACAGTATAATTTCACCTGCTTGCAGCAGAAAATACAGTTTAGATTATGAAAAAACAATTTTCCAATGTTGCTTTTCTGTTGCTTTTTTTTTTTAGCAGCAACATTCAGGTTGTTTTTTGTCAAAGTTCCTGGCCAGCTTTCAAAGTTTACAAAGTGAGTATCTACTAAATCTCACCTAGGAACAAGCAAAAGATACAGCTGACTGGGCTTTATGACTCACTCGATAGATCTGTGTGTGTCAGAGACTGTCAGCAGCTTTGGAAAGATCAGTAATCCATGTACAGTAAGTAGCATTTCCAGCTTTTCAGAAAAACAAGACTCACTCTCTGGTAAAACTGAGAAAACCAGATGTTGTTGAAAGAAATGTCCTTGAAAATCTTAAAACACAGAGAAAGCTAAATAAAAAACTAACCAAAAATACTATTTCTTCATACTTTCTTCATTATGAAGAGCTTTTATACCTTTTCACCATTCTGCAATGACCAGCTTTGCCAGGGTGTGCTTTTGCCCTTCCCAGTTCTCCCTGCTCCTCTGCCCATCAACCATGAACTTGGTAGGATGCACATTGTTCACTTGCATTTCTTTCTGCCATTTCTCAGTTTTTAAACTTCTTTATAAAACCCTACCTTGCTTGACTTATTTTTCTCTCTGTGCTAGAAAAAATACCCAGCTAAAAAAAAATACAAGTAAGTCTCCAGTTAAAAGCCACAGAATTCCTGAGGTTGGAAGGGATCTCCGGAGGACTTCCTGCTCAAACAGGATCACCTCGAGCAGGTTGCCCAGGACCTTGTTTAGCTGGGTTTTCAACTATCTCCAAGGGCAGAGACTGGGCAATATGTGTCAGTGTTCGAGCATCCCACAGTAAAAAAAAAAAAGCACAAAAACATTAAACCCTCCCAACCCTGAACAATTAACGCCCCCCCACCCCCCCCAAAAAAACACCACTATTTCAAAAGCAGATGTTATATTGTAATAGCTCTTCCACTCAAAAGGAAAAAAAAAAATTTACAAACTCTGAGTGACTAAGCCTATGTAAATAGGAGTACCTAGGTGCCTGCATATATGCAAGTTTCTCCTATGTTTATTTAAGTATTTTAATAGGAAATGGTCCATTCAAATAGAGTAATTCATCCCCACTGCTGTCCTAGGGCAGAACAAAAACAAGACAAGAATATGTATCAGTACACATTTCAACATAGAAAGCAGGTTAAAAAACAGCTGCACACCGTATTTTCTTGAGAACAGAAACTAAATTCTGCCCAGCTGAAATATAAAATATTTAGTCTAATAACTTACCCTATTCAATATATGAATTTATATCACCACGCACATTAATTTTCAAATACTTTTGTTATGATTGGGAATAGAGAGATTATTTGGTAACACATTAAGTGCAATGCATACAATACTGTATGTAGAAACTGAATCGACACATTGCATTTTAAACAAAAGGATGAGAAGAACCACAGTTTATGCTTGACACATTTTACTGAAGCATAGGAAAAGAAAAAAGAAAAATAGGTAAAATCCTGCTCTTAAAAAGCCATTGTTTTCTTCAGTTTTTAGACAGAGTAAGAGAAAACGTCATTTTAAAATCTCAGCTGACAGTTCACCATCAATGCTGTAAACCCAAGGTTCGTATTTATTAAGCACAACATCGATTTCTCTCTTCCTTTAAATCTTTACTGCTTTGGTAGTCGTCCTCCTCCACCTTCCTGAAAGCCCTGAAATACGTGACTTTCCTGTGCTTTGAACAGGTTTGCATTTAGAAGATCTGAGAAAGATCACATTTCCTCTGTAGTGTCATTTCAGGGAGCTTGGCTGGAGGCTTTTCAGAAGAGAAAAGAAGGCACCCAATTCCCACTGATTTTCTGTGACTCATATTCTTAGGAAAACCTCACTTCTTCCCTGTACTTTCTTGCAATGACAATTTTATATACTCTAATTCTCTTCTTTACCTATTGCTGCAGATAGTCCTCATTATTTGAACAACCCACACTGATTTTCTGTGACTATTTGTGTCCAAAGGTTATAATAAATTTCACCTGTTCAAATCCAATTCTCTGACATTTGTTGCCGCCAAGAAGTTCAAATCTCTTTTCAGCCAGCAATAATATTGGTGTCAGCTGCCAGGTCCTTTCCTTCGTGGACTTTTGCCCATTTAAACTAATGGTGTCTTATTTGTTTTATGATTGTTTTTTTTCTAGTAGCTGACCTTCTGTGAAGCCTTCTCTTGGCTATGTAAGTCATGCACCAATCTGGAGGACACCTGCTTTTTACTACTTGCTGCCAGACCTATTTGAAAAGTCAAATCTCCACTAAGCACATCAAACACTCTGGTCTCACTAGATCAGAAACACTGTGAGTTGTTTAAGAATGTGACTTGACATTATACATTATACATAATCTGGTCTAGCCGCAGGTGGCTGCCAACAGGGGAAATCCTGCTCCCCCTACCCCCAGCTCATGAGCTGAATGCTCTCTCCCTCTCTCCAGTTCCATTTGGAAGCAAAGATCCCGAGGTCTCTGGCTGAATCAGTTCAGTGAGCTGCTCCAACGGAAAAATCCTGTCTTCCCCCACTGAGAAATGAGTGATGCTGAATGAACTGACACCCTGGCAGCAGCACGACCTGCTAGACCCGATGCAAGGGAGAATAAACTCCTGGACAGGAGTGAAAGATACAGGAGCACCTTCTGGCAAAGAAAGAGGGTATCGATTAGGAAGATTAATGCAATAGAGAATGTTCTGAGCTTCGAAACTCTGTCCCAACTGTGGTTTTCTTAGCTAGAGTGAGGGCTAAGTAGCTTCAAGATGAATTCTCAGAACACTTTTTCACAAGACTATTTCTAACTACTTCTCACAGACAGAGTTTTGGTCTTATGTATTGCAGAATAGTCTCAAAAGGACAGATAGGGGAAATGAAGTGATCATCCTGTCCTGAGACTGGAATACATCTGGCAAACTGCCACAGGGGAGATAAATGTCTACATACAAACACAGAACAGCAAATATATTAAAAAGGCAAAAAAAGAAAAGAAGAAATAAGCTATGTGAGGAAATAATAGTGTCAGGGTCCGCATCTAGCATTTCCCAATGAAAACAATTGATTGTAAAGTTGAAATAACTAATTCTACATCAGGTGAAAAATCCATAGAATAGCTTTCATAGTGACTTTCACCTGAGGATCTGAAATCGTTTGGCAAGTAGTAAGGAATTAAGACGCACAGATCACTTGTCTGTTTAGGGAATATTCGTACACACATTTAAATGAGAAGAAATTAAACATCAATCAGAATGCGACACTCTTAAGAATATTCTATGAGAGAACCAAAAATCAAACCCAAATCACTTTTCTCCTGAAGACCTACATAAATCCAAGCAATTATAGGATAGACAATAACATCCACATGACTAAATATGTCAGCATATTGATTGGTGAAAGGCAAAACTCACAATTATTTAGAAGACATTCTCCTGGACAATGACATCACTGACTTATATGTTACATATCACTAGTTCTAGTTTGGACCAAGAAGATGAATATAATAATATGTGCTACAGAAAACTTGCTCAACAAACTACTGTATGATATTAATAGAGCAACTCCGTCGAGAAGGAGAACAAGCCTCAAGGATGAATAAACAGGCTGGAGCCCTGGCTGTTATTATAATAACTTAACCATAATAGCCACTCTAAAACTGTATCAGAAATTCCAGCAAGCAAAGGCATCTTAGCTTAGCTTTCAGCGACATGGAAGTCAAAGACAATGTTCCCATAAACTAAAAGATCAAAATCATTCAGATCTTATGACTAGCTAACAGAGAATCATGAGAAAACTCTGCCCTTTGACTCAAGAGCAAAACCAAGCTCTATGGGAAATGATGCTGATAGAATGGGAACAAAAGTGGAACAAACTGAGGAAGCACATTATGATTTTCTCTACTCTGAGTGATGGTTCCAACGCAGCCTTGACAAACCTGAAAAACGGTTGACAAGATTTGAGTATAATGCATATCCCAAATGAGGAGAGATGCAACCCAGAAGGGGCATCTAGTAGTAATACTGTACTGTAGCAAATACAATAACAGAAATAATAATTTACTTTGCTATATACTCCCCTTCAAGGCATCTGAAACTAGCTACTGTCAGAGAACAGATGTAGGACTAAATGGCACGTGTCTAATACAGATGAAAAACCTGATTCCTGACTGCTACATTTACATGAGGGGAAAGAAAAAAACAAAACAAAACAAATTGAAAAAAAATTATGAAGCAGCTGTTAATTGTAATATTTGCATGAGTACAGGCAGACCACAGTAATTTATACTAGGACCTCATTATCAAAAGCCTAAATTGCACAGAACAGTGAAGTTAAGCTTGCAGATCTTCTACAACTTCTCTGAGTTGGTCTTTAGCTTGACTTAGGTGAGACTATCCCAAGAACTACTCTAGCTTTTACCAGCTGTCAGTCACTTCAGAAACCACTGTCAAGAATTTCAAAATTCAAGTACTTCTCCATGCCTTTCATGCTTCAGTCACAGAAGGCAGGTGCAGTCATGATAATCTGGAAAATATTTTCCTCAGAGAAAAATGCTCCCAAGGAAGGATCTAAAGCTACTGAATGTGTAACCATTTTATGTCACTGAGGCAGTTCTTAGTGACACAAGTCACTATGTGACTTTCCAGGGAAAAAGAAACCTACTGAAGAGAAAATAGTTGCTTTCAGCCAAAAAAGCCCAGAGTCAAGTTTACAACTTGCAATGCAGAACTCCTGGACTACTAACATGATCCTCATAAGTCAAAAAAAAAGAAGAGGCTGTCTTCACAGGAGAGAGAAAAACATCCCAAGTCTGTACCATTTGATTTATACTTGCAAAAGAAAGCTGAGCCAGTTCTATGTGTAAACAGGGGTTGAGCTGATGTGTTGCTTTTCTCCTCTTCCATTCTGGGAAATGCCTGTGGGTGATCCCTCTTCTTTCTTTACCTCCCACTGTCTCTTCCTCCTCCACCAGAAAAAGAAATTCAAGAAAAAAAAAAAAAAAGGAGAAAAAAATCTGTTTGCCAGTAGCCAGTGTGAATACCAGCTGAAACACCTGCACACCAGACACGTCCAGCTGTCCCTCTCCCCTGCCTCTTGCTGACAAGGCATCTGTGCTGCACACCACACACACCAGTTTGCTTGCTGTAGGTAAAGGAGACTTTTAGGACTATTATTCCCACTGCTCTTGTACAGTTCTCTGTACCATCCCCCACAGCCTGTAGAGGGGAACTTCTCCACAGCATCCAGCAGCCCAGCAAATATGCTGGGTATAACCCAAAGCAATGGCATTTCAAGTTCTCTTATGGTACAATCACCACATCATTCCAGTCGTGGGTTACGGGGCAGCATGAAGTCAGAGCCCTCCTCTAGGCAGGAAACACAAGCGTTTATGAGGTTAAAACCAGGCCTAATCCTCTGCTGCAGAACCCCCTCACTCTATTTTCACAGATTGCTGTGCTTAGATAATAGCATCACTGCTCATTTCTTCACATTTTTTTCTTCCTGGTTGTGCAAGAATCAGGAATAAACTAAGCACAGCAGGAAGTCTTCCACCTTGAGAATTCGACCCTTATTTCAGACATCCCAGAAAACTGGACAGGAAGGATGAACTTCCAACCAGAGTCAAGCAAAAATTTCAAACCTCTGTGCCTTAAGATTATGAAACAGAACTGTATGAATAACTTCTTTCAGTTCTTGTCTAAAGGAAAAAAAAGATTTTAAAAAACTATTTCATTTCAAAAAGTTATTTTCAGGGGGTTAATCTGACAAGATACAAATGATATTTTCAAATTCATTAAAACAAAAGAAGTGCTATACACAGGTAAGATTGTTTCAAAATGAAAAATTGAAATATATTCTTTTAAAAATGTAAAATTAATATATTTAGCCTAAGTATATACCTAAGTATTTTTCAACAAATAATTCGCCATATTTTCCTGTGTATGTAATCTTTCAAGGGATGCCCACAGTTTACTTTCTGCAAAAAGAAATGTTGCATGATGGTTTTTTTCCCCAATAATATTTATAAGTAAAAACGGCCTGAATTTCAAAACTGTGAAACTCTTGTAGTACTCTTTCACTTAAGTGATTTCTGTTTTGTGGGTTCTCAGCATTTATAGAAACTGATGTCTGTGTGCAGAAATACAATTTAGAGTCTTACCATTTGTCATCTACATTTTAAAATTTTGGTTACAAGTCAAAAATATACAAGACTGCAAGACAAAATGCAAAGACATACACATAAAGTATTGCTATTTACATAAAATCAGTCAAGTTTTAATTTTTCCCGTTTTCCAAAACTTAGTGACAAAAAATGGCCACTTTTAGCCTGTCAGATATCGGATACTAAAAGAATATAATACATTCATACTCGATTTTGAAATTTTCTTCCTCTACATGCTTTCAACATCTTCACTAAATTCTACCAACAAATCTTGCTTTTCATTATGCTGAAGGTATTGTTGCTGGAGCTGACCAAGATCAAATTGTGGAAGGACAAAATGAATCTGGAATATCAGTTCCTAGAGCTCTGTAATTTTTTCCCTCATTCTCTTGACTATTTAGTTGTTAAGAGGTGTGCTCACCATTTTCAGAAAACAAAGAACATTTTTCAGAAAACAAACAAACAAAACCACTAGCAAAGTGTTTGTGATTAGTTTTTAATGCTCCACTGGGTTTCATACATGGCATGAAGAAGGATATTAGTGCTGCGAAAGCAGAATTTCTAAATGTTTTTTAAAGACTAGAAAACACTACAGTTTTTCGATCAGTATAGGTAGTGGTGGTGGGTTTGTTGTTTAATATATCCACATGAAGACAGTTAGCTGTCAGTAGGAAAATAGATATAGACCATTTAACCTGCCCTTGAAAGTCAACAAAATCAAGTAAAACTAGTGGCAGTGTTGCCATAACAAAACAGATGATTTCAGTTTCTTCCCAATGAAGAATTTGTGGTTCTGCAGTCCTCTTGAGCAAAGACAAGGGCAGACTCCTAATTTAGCCTACAGTTTCATCTCTTTAATCAGAGATAGTGCTGTAACTGGCCTCAAGTAATGATGCTCAAATGTTGTCCAAAGCTGTTTTCCTTTACAGTTCTAAGCAACACATGAAGAAAAATATTGTTAGAAAGTCATGTTAACATGAAGGAAAGTAGGAGATGGGAAAATGTAAACAGCAAGCCCCGTAAAACTCACGAACAAACCAGTACATTTTGAATTGCTCTTTGGTAACTGATGAAAAAAAGTGTTATGAGGCAAATCCTTCACTGGGTCACTCACTGGGGAGACTGGTAAAAATAAATTGCACGGCTCTAATTTTCCTAGCAGCTTCCATGCTATTCTTTGAAACTGAGTAAGAAACCCTTGGCCTAATCCCAAGAGCCAATCTATAGTAAATAGTGCACACTTAATGCCTAAGTTCCTTTTTAGCACCATTCAGACAGTGACTTCAGCCACACAGCTTAGTCATAGCAGACATTTTTGTGGTGAAAGCATTAAACCCACATGCAGCTCTCTTTCTGTGGCCACTGGGGGTCATGCTCCTTTCCCATTAGCTGAATAAATCATAAAGTCTGCACAGACCACACAAGAAGCAAGGCTAGCAAGCCACAGGCAGTGCCTACAGCTTGCTATTTCTTTTCAGAATTTAAAAAAAAAAAGGAAGAAAAGAAAAACAGGAGAGAAACACAGCAAAACAGCCTAGCTTTAAGAAATTATTTGCCTCTTTTTTTTTAAAAACTTCATCTCTTTGAAGTCCACAGAGATTTGTTTGTTTGTTTGTCTTTTAACCCAAGCAGCTACAGCAAAGAAGAAAAGTAGAGAAAAATAAAAAGAGTGGCATGCAATTCCTTTGTCCTATGCTGCAACAGCAGAAGGTAAAAAATCCTGCTGGTCTGTTAAATAATAGAGGCTGTCATACAATATAGAACCTCATCAGATACCCAGAGAAATCAAAATAGATGTTGATAAATAATATATAATATAGGACTGAACAAGGAATCAAAATAGTGCACAATACTTTTCACATCAAATGATTTATTCTGCCAATGAAAACGACAGTAACTGAGCAAGGTCTGGAAGTCTAGAGGTTGGTTCAAGTTCCCATCAATCAGAAAACAAGATAAGAAGGAATTTTAAACATAGCCATTAGCATGCAACTAATGAACATGGAGAAGATATGCACAGCTCATTATGCTAAGGAGTGCTTTTTTAAAATGTACCAAACCCTGAAATACTTTAAAAAGTGCACTGAACTTTAGCAAGACTTTACATAAGAGCTTGATTGGCAACTCGAACATGCCCTGCTTCTCAAAGCCCCCCGGTGGGGCGGGCAGGGGGAGCGGCTGGGAGAGCAGCTTTTCAAACCATGTTCTGTTCCATGATCCCGTCTAGATCATTTGGACATGCAGTGTTTAGAAAATAACATTTACATGCTGCACTGTCTACATGCTGAAAAACTGTGCTGAGCAGGGGGGACAGCTGAATCAGGGATTGCTGGGTCTATTTACGCACTGTCAGCTGAACCTTTGTTCCCTATCTTATTTTGGGTTGGCATTTTTGGTGTAATCTAGGGTATTTTTAAGCACAATAAAAAAACCCAGAGAACGCCAGTGAAGAAAAATGTAAAAACAAACCTAAAAAGCTGAAGGACAGCAGGAAAAAAAAAAAGTAATAAAGTAAGCTAGGGTCAGATAGGCTTAAACCAGAGTTTAGAAAGCTCTTTCAATCAGCTCTACCAGTAATCCTATATCCTTACCTGCAATATAACTTACTCTTTAGCTATTATAGTCCTCTTGAGCAAAGACAGATAATCATGTTGAATTGTGACAAATTATACGGTGGTTTTGAGATGTGAGCAAGTACTCACAGGGGAGTAGGGCAAGACCACTTAAATCCATTGCATTTGTGACTTAATATTGTGGGTTAAAACTTATGTGACCTTTGCCAAAGACATCTCATATATGTGCAGGAGAAAAATCAAATCCCAAGTCTCAAAAGATTCCTAGCAATAAGATATACAGTTTCTGACAGGTCACCCAAGGCACGGTCTGAATTTTATCATGGAATTCTTACTGATGGATTAAGTACCACTTTAACCAGAATAACAATAAATAAAAATCCCTCAGTGGAAAAATGTAGAACTGTGTAAAATTTAAGATTTCACTCATTCCAGTGGAACAGCCAGCTTTTAACATCTTTATACATGTGTTTTATCCACCAGCAAAAGACATCCTTAGAGCTCACGCAGAGTACTCTCCCTGAAACTGGAGCGCTCAAAAGATCTCAAATACTTGAGATTTCAAACTGCTGCAGTTACCAAGAGAAGCTGCGTGAAGCACATCTCCTTTTTGGCCTCTATAATTTTTTAGCCTTTTCCTTAGGCAGAATTTGTGTTGATCTCACTGGGAGATTTGCTCAAGGGAAGACAGCAATACTAGACTCTACTAGCAGTAAGAACCAAGGATATCACTTCAATGATTTTAAAACTAAAACCACATAAAAATATCCTTGCTTTGTCCAAATGTGTATGAACATTAGCACACAGAACATTTCGTAGGCCTGCTTAATACAAGGACAGCTACAGATTCAAATGTGGCCACTTTCAAAGCAGCCTCACTTGCAATGAACAAACATCATGCAAACATTGTGAGGCCAAATTCTCCCTCCAGAATCTGCCATGGGTACATGCTCACCAGAATCTGGCATGAGCCCAGGGTAGGGTAATGCAATATGTGTAAGGGAAGGGAAGAAAGTCTTTCTCAAGGCAAAGAGAAGGGAGCCTATAAGGTTCAGGTGAGAGACAAAAGGCCAATCTTCCCCTCTCACTTTTCCCCCTATGCCTGCTGTCCTAATCAAAGCTCAAGCTTCCAACTGACTTTAGCTCTGCCATTCCCAGAATGTAGAAATGTTCATGTATTTTTTGCCCTTCTGAAAAAAAAAAAAGATAGGGAAATGGTTTAATCCTTAAATAATATGTGCTATCAGCAACATAGTACCAGGCCTCTTCCTCAGGTGTACTGATGAGAAAATGATATAGGGTTACAACATGCAACAGCCAGTACAAGCACATTTGATTTCCATTGCATACCATTATTTCTACCTTTGCAAATGAACCTAAGATTCAGGATGTTTAAATAAAAGAATAGTATCTGACAACCTATTCTCCACTAGTGTCTTTCATAACAATGAGTACCAGCAACAGCAAAACCCAAATCATAGAAATCCTAAGAGTCTGAATCTTTCCTGAGCAAATACAAGGGTCTTCCGCCTTCACTGAGCAAATTCCAGGAACAGCACAAGAGCATAAATCACATCTTTATGTAGTGCGAGCCAACCAACATAATACAATTTATAAAAAATGCAAGCACCTCCCATGCCAGTAAAGGCTTAGAGAGAGCTGGGGCTGCACAGCTCAGAGAAGAGAAGGCTCAGGGTGTGTGGGGATGTGTTTTATCAGTGTATGTAAATACCTGGTGGGAGAGTGCACAGAAGATGAATCAAGGCTCTTTATATTGGTGTCCAGTGAAAGGACAATGCAAGAAGTTCCCTCTGAACCTCAGGTTTAACTGTGAGGGTGACCAAGCACAGGCACAGGCTGAGAGGCTGTGGAGTCTCTTCCTTGGAGATATTCAGAAGGTATCAGGAAAGGGTCCTTGCTAACTGGCTCCAGGTGCCCCTGCTTGAGCTCTGGCTTGGAACAGGTGCCCTCCAGAGGCCCCTTCCAGCCTCAACCATTCTGTGATTACATGGACTTTAAAAGCCCTGAAATTGTCAAATTTCAAGCTTTAATCTGTGATACTAAATATCTTTCCACTTTCAGGCCACAAATTCTAGACAAAACCATAGTATTACTAATTGTATTGAAGAATATGAAAGAGTGCACTTCTACTTCTTGCATGACTTGGACAAGTCAGTCATTAAAGGTTTTCTGTATTTCTAAATAAGAGATTAACAGAGTGTGTCTTTATTACAGCACACTGTGAAAAAGAATTTACACTGCAATACCACTTCAATACAAGAAAAACGGTGCTCACTCTATAACTCTGTATTAAGTGTGACTAGGTGTACACTAAATTTCAAGTACTCTGGACTACTACCTCATCATTGTTTTCCAACATGCACAAGCACACCTGTAAAATATAGCCCCTCTTTCCAAAAAATTCTTACAAAAACCCAAGGGTAAAGCTAGGGCTGTGGTTATGATGAGATAGTACCAGCCACTCCTGTTTTAAAGATACTTTGTGATATCCAAGATAAGGACGGTCTCACAATAACCAGCTTCTCTGTTGTGCCCAACTGAGTAATTACTCTTTTGCCATCTTCCTCTGCATCCTCGCTGCTCCTTCACATTACAGCAATAAGAATTTTTTTTCATCTTACTCTTGTTGATCTCAGGATTTTACTAACTGGTTAGTTGATAAATTTAGGAAAACTGTTGGAAGTTACTCACAATACTGCAGGTATGCTCACAAGTTAAAGGTGTATTCTTTCATTATTGCATAACTACTTAGAACTGATGGGCAATATCCACACATCATGTGCACAGTGCTTCCACTGATTTAACAAGAAATTACTGAGGACATAAGGAGCACTTAGAACTGCGAAGTGACATTTGCCTACATCCCATCAGTTAACATTAAACCTTAAAATTTATTACCATAATGAGTGATTATTTTATAGTCTTGAATCCAAACACTAATGGAGCTATACAAAGAGGCTCATACTTTGGCATGCAACAGTAGATTAAGACTTGCTAAAATAAAACTAAATTTGGCCATGTTAGATAGTTTTCTAAAGGTGTGTTTCAAAAGAAAGTGTTAAGTTCTTTAAACATGTTCCTTCAAAAATGCATTACAGTTGGATTCATTCTGTTTCTAAGAATACTGCTGTAGACCAGATTCAGACACAGTTGTTCAAAAGTAAAAGGTATTTATGCAAATATTCCTAATTTGGAAAATGCTTATACTAGAACTGCTTATTGAAAGGACAGTAGATTGTTCTTTTTAAATGCCAAAATTAAAATACTGTATCAGTTAGACAAATATTTTACTAGGGGAAAAAATGCATGAAATAAGCCATCACCCTGAAATGAGTATTTCTATTGGTGCAAAACACACTTACCTAATTCTTTATTTATCAATGGGGGTAATTCCACAAGCTTAAGAGAAAGTTTCTGCTCTGTCTTACTATGAGTTGTTGCTGCTGCACCCCCTCTCCCATGTAAAATCACTTTCCTTAGAACGATGTACATTTTGAGCATTGGAATATATTTGTAAAACTGGTAGTTGCGGTAACAAGACGAGGTTTACATGCCTGTCCACATCAGCACCATGTACTCAAGACGGATTTCAGCTGCCAAAAAGGTCAATCCAAACTGCTTGCACAAACCTGTCTTTATGCTCCTGTTTATTATGCTCCCATGTAGTCGATGTCTCGTGCACTAAAACAGTGCAGCCATATGTCAACATCTCTCTGGTGGTTCCCAATGTTCTAAACAAGAGCAAGGGTGCACTGAACCTCCCATGTAAACTTTATACAACAGATTCAGCAGAACTGTAATTATTTACAAAATGATGGCATGAGAAATCTCTGGATTTATATCTCACTTTAAAGTAACAGGGATTGTGTCCACATAATTCTTGAGTTCATGGTAGGTTTCTAATTTACTTTCTCATTTTTGGTATGATAAGATACAACTCAGCATTCTTTAAAAATCAATGTCACTAATTTTTTAAGTTATTAATATCTTTCGGAAAAAGCACTTTTCTCTCTCTCTCTTTTCCCTCTATTTCTTTTTTCTTTTAATAAAGGCACTGTATTTCATTACAGATGAACCTGTATGTTGAGTTATTGGCGCTACGCAACACTTGTGTCTTGGATTCCAGTTATTCCCTGGATAGAAAGGAGTAAGTAAACAAGGAAAGCACAGCATTCTCTCAGCTGCAGAGGATAGCTGCAAAGCAGTTTGTAGGTAAATTCCACCGAACTCCACTTTTGCGCTTCTCTCAAAGCCTGACGTATTTGTCACTATGGCAAGTCCTCAGCTGACAGATAAATGACTGTGTCTTTTCCATTGTTCTTTTCAGACAAATGGAACAGGACAGCAGAGAGAGCCAGGCCTACCTGAAACAAAGTGCACTCAGGGATTCTGACCCCAGCTGATACCAGCTCTACAGGACTATCCCTCACCAGTCCTCCCTTAAATTTCTGTTCCTCTCTCAGTCTTCTTTCTCCTTACTTTTACAGTCTTTGAAATACTTTTTCTCCCCTCAAACAGTACATGTACAATGAATCAAGCTGCTTCTGTAAATCGGACTAAGTGACTAAGTAAATACGACACCTTGGTTTTTAACTTAGTAGCCACAATGTTTATGAACATTTGCATCGACTGCCTTTCAGTTGCTTTAACATTTTCATACGCAATTAATATACACTAAGGTATTCCTACATAGTGCATATTGAATTACCTCTGCTCCACATAGAAAAGCATTCAGTTGTTTTTGTTGCAAAGCTAATATATAATGAAATAATAATGATTATTTGTAATACAGTGTTGCTTGTCTTAGGCTCTCCAATGATAGAGTATAATGAAGTATTTATTATTTCTAGTTCAGGACAAGCAAACAGTGTTAAATAGCTTCTCCAGAATCCAGGGCTTATGGTCCTCTGCTCCAGCCACTCTTACTACAGTTTGTTATTTCTCTATGCTGGTGGGCCTCTTGCCTGAGTTTAAGACAGTTAAATAATGTAATTAAACAATTAAGATGATTGTCTTTAAATGATCAATTAAGACAGAATTCTAAACACGCTTCCTCATTTGGAATTTAGCCTATTTTCTATCTCCTTCTGTGTATCAGAGACAAGGCAGTTAGGCTAAATTCAGAAATCACTGCACTTCTTATATTATGTGGCTTATCCTGAGCTAACGTCAGTGCTATGTGGCGAGTGCTCCTTTTTTAGGGAAACCTTACATCTATACAGCCAATCAATGAAGCCAGCAGCTGCATGGATTTAACATGCAGAAAAGAAAATTTTTACTTCTTGCTGTACCACATATATATGTTACTTTCTTCAATAGCTGGCAGACATAACAAGTGAGTTCTAGAGTTGCAATGAATGCCCATGTTAAATATCTGAAGTTTGCTGAAGTAACCTTCACATGCTTACTTAGAACACTTTTTGTTAATTATACTGGAACTGGAACAATAAAAACCAAAGCCAGTGATAGCACACTTACCACACCTCCATTTAAATAATTACCAGGCAGAACAGAGCTGATAGAAATAGAGAGGCTACAGGGATTTTGTGATATGTAAATAAAACTGGCATGCTTAAAACATGCTTCATCTCTAACTGCAGATATTGTAATTTAATTTAAAAGGAATAATATTTAAATAAAAGATTACCCACTTAAACAAGTTTTTTCTCCAATCCTTCCTCTCAGTTTGAAGTCACTCTGTTTAGATCCTTTGCAGAACTGGTGTCTTTCTTTACTACTTTCAATCTGTATCATAAACATTCAGTGATATTACAGACATCATGGTATCAAACTCCAGATAGTCTGATGCTTTAGGGGAAAAAATTAGACTATTTAAAGTGATTATAACTTTCCACTTGATAGTTTAACATTCTACAATCATTACTGAGTCTGCAGGCACTGTTAACCTGTTCTGGTGAGACAAACATGTCTTTTCTAATGTTTACTGAGATATTGTAAATTACTTAACGTACAGCAGAGTACGTTTTTCTCAGTTAATCTAGATCTGATCCCTGAGGGGCTATTTATTACATATGTATACAACCTGTCTGTAGAAGTGAAGTTAATGTAATATGACACAAGTAGCACACATTGTTTAAATGTGTTCCAGAAAGTTAGCAAATTTAGTTAAAAGAATACTTACATGCTCTTCTGCCTGGAAAACAATGAGGAAAAGGGTTCTAAATATTAAACACCGCTGTTCACTGTAGGTGGCCAATTAATACACTGTATCCAAGCTGGAACAAATCCTTCAAATATATACATAAAGCATATAATCTCTTATCTGCTTAGGCATGATCAAATTTTTAACAAATCCTAGTAACTTCAAACACAGCTTTAATGGGATGTAGTACTAAAACATGCAAAGTAAAGAACAGAGTTTTTAAGAACATAATCTGTTTTAGAATGTTTCAAGAGAACTGCTTTGAAATGCAATTATAATCTTAACCCATGAGTAAATGTGTGCCATCTTGCAGAATTAAGTTACATGAATTAATACATATAGAAAGAGATACCCTCTTGTACCTAACACCTATCACAAATTGAAAATGAGGGTTTACATCTCAAGATACAGAAGTATCTTGAGATGGTTCTAAAGGGTAGCTATGTTTAACACAGGAGCGCATTTATGGCTACAAGCTTGGTCCCTGTAAATGTTTTATTTGATGATGAGAGAGAGTTTACTTGAGAGAGAACCCTAGCAGGATTTTACAACTATTCTGTGCCCTGATAAATAGTTGGAATATATTTTAAGAGCATCTATCCGACTTTTGCATCTTCATCTCACTAACCTAAAATTAACACAATACATCTTTTTCTCAGGGTGCAAAAAGCTCAGAGCGGGAGTAGCTGGTCCCCAGACAGTCCCAGCTTTCCCTTACACGTATAGTGAAGACACTTACTCCAAAGGCTGTGCTTCCAGTTTCTTTCTTGTATGCATAAAATGAGATTTTCACACTGGTTTGGTCACTTTTTGTTCTGGTTCACCATTCACTTGTCTGCATGACTGACAAATGAGACATATTTTGCAAAGAGCAATATGGGTTTAGAATTGATTCCACTACCTCGAAGACAAAGTGCAAACTCTTTCAGGTCATAGAATCATAGAACCATTTAGGTTGGAAAAGACCTTTAAGATGGTCAGTATGTTCTGTACAGAGGAACAACTCAGACTAACGGCTTCTCATTCCAAGACAACAATTAGCACCTGATAATTTAAATTTTCCTTCTTTTCCCAAAATATGTTGTGATTCCCAATCAAGAAAAGAAATGGCCTGTATGCTTGTGATGCAAGCTCTGTACTCTAATACAGTAAGCAAACCTTTAGACTATTTACAGACCACCCTGTTAAAGAATGTCAGTGAACTCTGTGAAGATGCTCTTTACAGTGCTTTGATGTTAAAAGGAAAACCAAAAGCAGTGAAATTTTACCACATATGGTAACTGTGCAAGGTGTGATTTTGATCTTTATTCAGTGAACAGTCACAGTCAGACCCAAAAAAAGATGCAGAAATACAATTGAAATTCAGGCAGAATTTAGGCAATCGTGAAAAGGCTATTCAGCTACCACCAGATATCATCAAACCCTAAAAGCACCTCTGTTTTCATTTTTAAGAGTCCTGAGTGCCTTCATTGCTGCTTTCATGCCTGCCTCTAAACACATCAGTTACCACAGAGCACAGCAGCTGATCAGACCTTAGTTCCTGCCTAACCATGAGATCCTGAGAATCTCTGGCCAGTTTGTAGACATTTGAGATCAGGTTCAAAAACCAGTGCAATAGTAATTATAGCATCTGATTTTTAAGATATGGCAAAGGGTTAGATTACCACTACTTCTTATTTCTAGTCCAGCACTTGCAGAATCCATTATGCTCTGCCTAAAAAGATTCAAATCCTTTGCAAAGCAAGTTATCACTGCATGCTGGAAAAGAAAGGGATGTATGTATGAAGAGCAGCTAGAATCATTGTGTTGAAGCTGTTTTGGGAAAATCAAGGTTTAAAGGTTTCTGATCTAAGGCTAGAACAAAACAGGAAAAGGTGTGGAAATGGAGTTTTGTCTTATGCTTCAAGAACAGTATTTCTAATTTGTAGGGAAAATAATTAGTCAGTCCATATGATTCTAGCACTGGAAAGCTCCTGTGTCTCTTGCTGCTAGAGAGAAAGCTTCGTCACCAAGTCTGACAACACTGTCCATATTTGTTCTGAGGAATTCATCTGTAGTGGTCAGACTCAAGGGAAGAATTAGTGTCCCTTTATCCCTCTGAGACGATTATGGCCTCTACTAATCACAGCAGAGGAAAAGTTTGAGTCCTCTAAAATGGAAGAAGGACTCTGTACTTTCCAAGCCCAGTGTGTGAGCACTAGTTATAGACATCTTAATTGTTTTGGAGGTTGTCATGGCCACTGGAAGACTTTGGAAAAACAGTAACAAAAGAACCCCCAACAAAACCAACAGAAACACAACAAACCAAACATCAAAGAAACCTACTGAAACTTATGTTACTCTTGAAGTTACCCTGGAGAGGGACTTCTGCTGCTCTAATGGAACCAAGTGCTTACCTCTCAAACATCTTATGGCAGGATTCAACATGCCCCTCTGCCTTCACCCTCTCCACTGAATAACTAGGTGCTCGGTGGCTCTGGTGCCTTCCAAGGTCTTTCTCTCTCTAAAAATAATATTACTGTTTCAAGTCTACTAAGCTGGCCACAAGCACAAGAGAATGGCAGGATGGAGAAATGAGCTCCAGCCCTTAGTGCGGAGTGGCATTGCTTCTACCTTAGTATCTGTGTGTTTTCAGAAACATAGAATAACCTGTTTAGATTTGCAAGTGCCAAGCTAGCATTTACTATATGTTCCCTGGTTTTAACACTACTTGAAGGTCTTTCCTAATGAAGAGCATCCTGAGTAGGAGAGGAATAAGAACTTAAATTGAAGCTGGTTGTATCCTCTCCAAATTAATAAGTAACCTGTTTGCATTTTTAAATTAGGTTTCCTAAAAAGATTATACTGTTTCTTCCACTTTTAATATACAACATGCTGATTTGAACTGTATTTATTACAAACCTGATTTATGTAGCTTTCTGCATCTCCAATAGCTCTCGTTCTAAAGGAAATAGCAGGGATGTCAAGTACCCAAACAGAAGTAATTCCTTTTGTAGTCAGTATAAAGCAGGGAAAACAAAGAACTCTGCTGTAATCTGTACCAGTTTGGAAATGCCTCTAAAATGCATACAAGACTAAAGATTCCAAAACAGGATCTTGATCCAAATCCCAATGAGTTTAACTGAAAGACCCTCCACACCAAACAGGGCAAATTCCATCAGTTTTGAACCAAGTCCTAGTATCTTTACAGTGCTTTTAATGTTCTCTTCCATGTTAACAGGAGATGACAAATATATTCAGGTACAACATTATAAACATTTATTCCTGGTCCTGCAAAGTCACTGCAAATTCTACTAACCTGAAGAATGTATTTATGTGAAAACCTTTCTCCATAGCTTCAGCACTATAATCATTGAAGTTTATGAGTTAACATTTTTTTAGCGCTGTTTGACTAAATCTTTGTATCAATGACATATACAACAGAGGTCATTTTATCAAAATATTCCTAAATTATATGCCTGGTTCCCTTTGAAGAATTCAAAATAAAATATAATTATTTATGTGGGGTTTTTCTAGATATGGAGACACTAAAGAATAGGGAAAAAGCAATTTTCTCAGTATTGCACAACAACCTAGAAGCAGGTTAATAGGACGTAACAAACCATCGCAATCATCCTGTCTGATCTCATGAATAGCATCGGTCAAGGACTCTCCAGAGTTTAAATAAATAAATCTGGTTTAAAATAGAGCATATCTTGTAGAAATAAATGGATAGAAGTAAGAAACAAAGTGTAATTCTAAGATGTTCAGTGACTGTCCTGTTCTTGCGCTGCTCTAAAGGTTACTTACCTTCCCTCCTCAAAATAACACTTTACTTGAAGTCAAAACTTTTCTAGCTAAGCTATCAGTTGTGCTGACTTCTAACTTTGCCTGCTAGAACGAAAAGCTCTTTATTAGAAGATTTCTGTTCCACATATACATACTTATATGGATGAGAATGTAGGAATAGGCTTTCAGTTTTCTGCCTGATTGGCAGTAAGCCAATCACTATAGTCCCCCAGGACACCCTCCCACAGCTACTGCTAAGTATAGTTTTACATTCACTTTTGAAAATAATGCATAATTCATATTACTTTGATATAAAATTAATGACATACAGAAAGCAAAACATATCTTTACAACATATGAATTTGGATTGTATTGTAGTTACAAGGGAATTAAAAAAAAGAAGGCATCTTGCCTTAAATTCTTTGTTGACCTTTATCTTCATAAATTTGCTTTCCTCTTATTGATCCAAACTCTTGGGATTCACCTATACAGAGCTTTTTATTTGTAAATTAACTATTTGTTTTTTAACTAGATGGACTTCATAAATCTGCCTTTTAATAAAACAAGAAAAAATCTTTCAGTATTTAGTTGTGCTATAGCATATCCCCACAAAACCCCTGAAAATTGTATACAAATCTCTGGCCTATATAGGTTAGTGTATGACATGAAACTAAGCTGCATCATCAAAACTTCTGTCCCAGCCTCTCTGCTCCCATTAGCGGTGCCTAGAGGTACACCATTAAGTCTGATAAATTTCTATTAGAAGAACAGTCATTTCTTTTTAAAAAAAAATTCTGAAGTGCTCTCCAGCTCAGGGAAAAAACAGAGAAAACAACAAACATCCAAGAACTTAAATTACCATTTACTTCAAGAAATCCAATACATACATTTTCTGAATGATAATTTTTTGTGTAATGTCACATTTACAACTATTTTTGCTTATACAGGTATAGATGGTCCACTGCTTCCAAAACTAGGAAAAGAAAGGTTTAAATAGAACAAGAGCAGTGTCTAAGTCTAGTTGGTGCTCTGCCAGCACTTACTCTAAATTCTTAACACAATACAGACTATTTAAAGATACTTATTTAAAGTACACACTCACCTTACTTAAATCACGTTACAATTAGACATAAGTTGCCTTCTATACTGAGAACAAGATTAATAAAGGTGAAGAAAAGACAATGTTTCTCTAGTTTGCCTCTGTAGGCCTAGATGATACCAAGACACTTTAGAGAGAACCAAGCACTCCAGCTAAATAACTGGTAAGGTACTCATTTTATTAAAATCAGCATGCACTAGATGATTTGAAACTTCACCCTCCACAACAAATACCTAGGTCCTTACAGGTTTGTTTTTCTTCATTTTCATTTTCTAAGAGTAATAAAGATCTTGGGGTAGGGCACTTCCTTTGGATTAATGACTGGCTGGGGTTAATGGCCAGGATGTTCCTTGGGCCATCAACTTCTCTCAGACGGTCATTAATCCCCAGGAAATGCTCTGTGCCTCAATCATTATTGCTTAATTTCAGTGCAAACAAACTACTGTGGCAGACAGCATGCTGTACGCTATCCCTTAAACACAAGCAACACAGATTCACTTCACTTTATCAATTGTTTACTGTATGGGCTATTTTCTGTAGCAGGAGGAAATCACAGATCTTTTGACTGTTCTAGGAAATCTGTTGGTTGCCCTCATGATCATTTGATAGACTGGACTATTTCTGCATGAGTTATTCTGTTTGTCACTTACGTTGTCACTGTTATTAACTACAAGCTGGAAGGCCATTGCTTACTTTATTTCCTGGAAAAATTCAAATAAATGCTCTAAATATTACTCGCAAAACATATTTTCCAATGACAGTGTTACCTACCCATGCACGCACATCATCTTAAGTAGGAGGTTATTAAATTTTACAGGATACTTCATTTGACACATCCTGACATTTACTGTACAATTTCAGGCATGCCACAGAGTTATTAAATTATCAGCAGTAAAATATAACATGGACTTTCTCCAGGCTTGTGCTATACAAATATTTACTAGAGCACAGAACTTTGTTATATTTCTCTAGTCTACTTGATAATCCCCTGATTAGACATCCACATGCTTGGTGGAGCCAAAGAAAAACTGTAAATGGTCAAAGGCGATGCAGCATATTTGTTTTTAAAGGCTAACTTTACAATAGTTTGACTTCAGAAAACTATTTAATCAAACTGGCCAACCTCATTGATTTCTCAGCTTTGAGACTAAAACAAAAGGATCCAAAGAAGCTATTAGTGGCAACTGAAAGCCACTTTTACGAAAGCTTTAAGAGCTGAAAACTTTAGGAATTTGGATATGGCTAACTAATTGGGGCATTTATCCTCTGCCTTTTATGTGAAAAACTTCAAAATACAGACAATACGTAAGTGCTTATGGTCAAAAGCATTTATTCTTTTCCAAACTTTTACTCTTAATTCAAGTTCCAGTATAAGGACGACACTATGCTAAAATAAGTGGAATGACATAAGTAGAATAAATGGAATTTAAATTACCGTTTTCAAGCACCTGGTGTATTCTTCACAGTTAAATGCATTCACCATGCATTACATTTCTCTGTGGTATGGAAAGTGTTCACTACATCTTTCCTGTAGTTATTCACAGCCCTACATTGTTCTGCTACAAACCTCAGTGATTTTTTCTCTGAATTCAAGAGAGGATTTAGCTGTGGAGACAGCAACAGAGAAGATGGTTGGGTTATAAAAATTATTTATTTAAAATCATCGTTATCTTGACTGGGAAGAGCTCATACCACAAAACCTGAACAGATATCTAGGCTGCATTTCCAAACATGTTCACCCACCTCACATAAGCAAGCTGAGTTCCAAGAAAAGATGCAGGAAGCTGAATTAGTACATTCTATCACTACTGCTCTGATAAAAAAGTTCAAACCCTAGTTCAAACCCTAATGCTTTGCAGCATGTCCATGAAAAGCCTGGGCTGAAGTGCTGCTAACAAACTTGAGTTGGAGGCAGTGAGGCAGGGAAGCCTCTTGCAGAATCTGTTTTGACAATGCCCTGACAATTTCCCTGAAAAAGTTGGCTTTTAAACGGGTCTGCAGTTTAGGAGCTTGTTTCAGGCAACTCTGTTATTCCTCATGTTAATACATATAGGAGAAAAATACCTCCACAAAGAGTTACCTTGTTTGTTTAGACTACAATGTAGTAACAGGAACCCACACTTCTAAATAAAAATAGTTTGATATGTACTATATTGAAGAAGGTCACCAGTCGAAAAGGTACGATAGAGCTCAAAGCAAGGAGTTTTGGTAAGTACACCAAAAAAAAAAAAAGAAAGAATGAAGTACACATCAGGCTGAAAAAAAAAAGAAAATAAAAAGCACCAACTGTATTTCAGATCTAAATATGGCATTTTAATCTAAAAAATATGAACAATTGGTTGAGCAAAGTCACCCAGGTCATTCTAAGCATACAGATGTCAGGTATTGAAAAACACTATTGCACTTTGATTCTCTGAACAAGAATTTCCAGTCTTTTCCTGCATGGTTTTGCTTTCAAGTATAAGCAGACCATGTTCATTAAAACCAGATGCTACTGTCTCTTTGCTCCATTTCAGTTATCAATATCATGTTTGAAAGATTGAAAACATTTTAATAAAAATTTAACTGTGTTTGTGATCACATCAGGCAAGGCTGGGTTAAGATGCCAAATTCCATAGGCCTTCTTGTAAAGAGAAAAGAAAAATCTAGATAATTTGATCTGTACTCCCTCTTCTTCTTTTAAACAGTTTTAAAATGACTTGTGCATTCCAGAACAAAAAGCAAACAAATAAAAATATCATCAAACCCAAACAAAAGCTAAAACCCTAGGTAATAAGAAAACATATGTCATCTGATGGCACGCCCTGACTTTCTGTCAGCTGGATGGGGAACCAGCCGTGCTTTTCTCCTGTTTTCTTCTATTGAGGGAGGCTATAGAGGAGGAAAATGCAGAATACATCTACTTTGACTTTGCTTTTGCTTCAGTTGTAAATGTTATTCTAAGGGGATCTATTCTCTGCTTCCCGCATTTTACTCCAATAGCTGAAATGGAGGTGGTCCAGAAAAATCACATCTTCAAAGCCTGAATGCTCAGTTTGCAGCTCAAGCTCATTCTCATATTGTGAGATCTACTGGGCTCCAGGGTTTATGCCAAAGGTCAGAAAGCATTGCTCTAATTTAGGTTATTATCATTATGGGAGCTTTTAATGGATTAGTGTTGTACATTTCCCTTGTTAGGGCTGATAGACACGGTATGGTGCTTGGCTGTGCTCTGAGCTGCTTCATTTCCATCTTTGCATTTCTCAGATTTCTTACCATTTACCAGGTAACAGCGACAATATTATTCTCAAGCACTCCATTGCTGGCAGTTGTTAGATATGGCTCCATAGCCTGTGCAGATCCCATTACCTTTTGATTTATTGATTTTTTCTTCTCTTTGTTGCTGTTTCTCCACCAACCAGATTTTCTTCCTTCCAATTAGGTTACAGATTCCTATAACAAGAATGGCTCCTTAATTTTTTTTCATATATAGTGTTTCTTTTCATTATGAAATACCTGTATTTGCAAGAAGCTACTGTCCTACATCAGAACCTTGTCATGAATAACTGGATCAGTCCTACTTCATTGTGAACACTCATTTCTACCATTGAACAGCTCCAGAGGAAGACAGTTTTGGTACAAGTGATAACAGCTGAGTCTTGATACCAGTGAACTAAGCAGTAAAAATACTTGTTTAACCTAGGACAGAATTTAGTTCCAGAACAGGAAGAAAAAAACAGGAGGATGGCATCAAGACATATTATGTGGGGAGACATGTAAATATGTCCTAGAAGTTCCAATTTTTCCTATAGAATGTCTATTTCACTTCCCACTCTTAAAATAATACACAGTGGATCTTCCAGTGAGATTATGAGTAGCTGGATATCCCATTAACAGGTAATGAGCCACTGTTCTTTTCATTTCAATTTTTGGTTATTTTTTAAAAAAAGCAATTTGATTGAGACAAGGATAAATAGGCAGTGACATGAGTAACTTTACTGATCTTTTCTATGAGAAAGGCATAATTGCCTTAATTTACCTCAGTTCATAAAGGTACATTATTTTGAAAGCATAAGTTAGGAAACCTCCCTTTGAGAGGTCCAAAGATACTTTATATATTCATATGCTTCAGATTTCAAGATAATTAAATGTACATACATCAAAATGAAAGGGAATAAAATGCATCTCCTAAACAAGTAATACACTCTACAGGCCTCATTTTAGAGGATTCATTTTGAAATCATCAAGTGTCCCCACGTTCTCAAAAAAGAACTGTGAAAAATATAACCCTGATAGATTCCAAAACTTGGCTCCTGAGCACTGTTAACTCACAGATCTCTATTTCACAAGTCACAATTCTGCTTAGTAATGCAGTTCTACGCCCTGATCATTTCTATCTACCAAACCACAGCTAAATGCTGTAAAACCAGCAAGATTTTGTCTGCAGAGCTGCGAATTGCAGGGTCCTACTGTGACTATGAATCAGGTGAAACACACCTGGTGTGACTGCAAACACGTAAAGAAGTACTGTGTAGTACCAGCTCTATGTTTTGTTCTGATCCACACTAAAAAATGACAGGGAATCTTGAGTAGGAGGACTGTCAGACACTGTACATTTTAGTTCTCCCAGCCATGACATCCTTTTTCCAGCTGGAAGTTTTGTCTGAGGACACAAAGTGGTCTCTGATTATTTGTCAGAGATTTACAAACAGCCAGAAGAGAAAGGAAGCCTTATCTGTAGACTTGGTCTGTGTGGTATCTACACACGCTGCTGATTCAATAAAAATGGGCCTCATTGGGCTCTCCACACATTCATTATTTGATACCTGTGCAAAGATTTCACTTCAGAAAGAGTCAGACAGATGTATTCATAATCTTGGAAATCTTGTTTAGCAAAACCCCAGTGATCCTGAGAGAAGTGATCCCTGAGTGGGAATTTTAATCTTAGATTACTATACTGCTCCTCTTTTTTCTATGAGAGGTTTCCGTCCCCTCTCAGTGTAAAAATAAATAAATGCTATTAAACTTACCTCATTCAAATGGAGCAAATAAGAACTAGGCATAGATGTTCCCTTTTGGGCAAAGGCTCTCCATAGCTAACGGCTGCTAGCGAAATCTATTTGTCCACCCTGAACACCAAGGATCACTGGACACTTCATAACCACAGAATGGAGATCAGTATTTTTAGTGTCAAGATGACATAATAAATTCTCATTTATCCAAGGGGTCCTGATGGCTAGGCATGACTTTTTGAGGGATTTTCTTCGGATGAAAGGAAGAATTCCTAAAATAGAAGGCATTCTGTCTCACATGTCATGCCTTCAGGGTGTGGCTGCTCCTACTTGGAAACCTTCACTTCTCAGATTAACTGAGATGATTTATGTAGCACTGAAGACAGTTGTCTAAATAAGTGAGAGGAAGGAAAATTACGTTGTAGGGCCACCATGATGGTTAAAAGAGTGGCTAAATTCAAACAAACTATAATACAAATTTTCCTGTTTATCAGGTAAGACCTGAGGTAGTCACATACTGTCTGCCTAGCGAACCTCATTTTAAGGGCTTCCTTTCTGCTAGGGTTTTTGGTGGGTTTAGAACTTTACCTAGAATGTCCTCAGGCAATCTGTGCTGCTGTTTGAATCTCCTCAGATCACGTGCTTTATGTATTCGAAACACCAGCAACCACAAAAGATTCCTGCAAAGGAACATTCTCTGTAAGAAGTGCCCCAGGTACTACTCTCTGTACCCTTCTATTCCATGACGTTGTCTTTGAGGAAAAGTCCTGAAGTTGTGTGTAGGCCACATCTGACACTTGTGCATCACAACACATTAGTAACTGTAGTGCACAAAGGAAGCTGACAGTTATGCTGGCCCTTGGAATCCTGGTGCATTTAAAAAAATAAATGGTTGACTTGTCTCTACTGACAATTAACGAGTCAAATGGAATTTTAAAAGCTCAAGGAATTTACATTTCTGAGTTTACTTCTTGTCTAAGGGCAAACTCACTATACCTAGGAAGATGAATTACTAAAAGCAGAAGTAAAAAAAGCACTGTCCCCAGCAATGCTTCTTTAATTTCCTGCTACTGTCATCACTGGCACATACAAGTAAAAGCTCAGCTATCAATAAAATGGCTAAAATTGCTAGACAGCAACAGATCAGTAAAAAATTAAGTGATGAGGCTGGGATTTCTTGACACTCCATTTAAAGCCTTTCCTTGTCACATGTCATGAAGCATCTGCTACACTGCATGGTGCTAAGTGGAGGCTAATGACCCTTTAGGTCCCCTGGCAAGTTCTCCTTGACAACAAAGTGTAAATGGCTCTTTAATACAGCCAACCCCTATTGAAATGAACCTTCCAAAGCCAACAAGGAGTACTGGGGTCTTCTTTAGCATGCCACCTCATGTCTTTGAGGCTGCAGTGAAGGATCTAAGTTAGTAGAAAAATGGCTTATGTAGGCATTACAGGTGAGCAGTAAACTTATACTTCCCTAAGTTCTGTGGTTTGCTGTAAGACTGCTTGTGGGGGCAGTGCATCTTGAATGCTGTACAGAGGAAGGTGAATCAGAAGGAGGAAATTTTTTCCAAATTAAAAAGCAGAGAAGGTATACCTAAAAAAGAAAAATAATCCGAATGCTAAAGTTAGCTTCTTTTCATTTATACTAAGAGAAATCAAATGCCAAAAGAAACATAGAAAATAACAGAGATACAAAACCTAGAATTTACATAGATGCTTTTGAATTTCCTTAAATATAAACATGAGGACACTGAGATGATTTTTCAGGGACCAAAAAAAAGAAAATAAATAACTTTGCTTAGTCATTGAATGGAAAAATTAGCAGCAAGGCTTCTGACTTAATTTCAGATCTGCCATTATCCAGATTAGCAACCTTTATATGGTTATTTACTTCAGTTTAGTAATTTCTTAAATGGGAATACAAAAATTAACTGATAGACAAAATTTTACAGCTTCTCTTTTGTATAATAATTTAAAGATGAAAACTCCTATTTTAAAGGCTATTAATGCAGAAGGTAATTTCTTTTACTGAACAGTTTATAGAGGCTCCACACTGCCCATGACCCCCAGTAAAAGAGAAACTGATAAACTGGAGTGAGTCCAGAGGAGGACCACTAAACTGGTCTGGAGCACATGACACAAGAGAAGAGGCTGAGAGTTTAATCTTTGAAGTCAAGTCTTAGGGTTTCCATTATTCAGCTATCTAAAAGCCAGCCAGGGTCTTTGCAGAAATGTAGAGTAAAAGAAAATATAATGAAATACTAATGACATATAAGTCAAAAGATATTAAAATGAGAACAACTGTGCAGGGAACAAGCTGCTTAGACAGGCTTTGAAATGTCCATCCTCGGAAGTACTCGAAGTTTTACTAGGCAAGGCATGGAGCAAGCTGATACAACATGGAAGCTGGCCCTGCTTAGAGCAGGGGACTGGACCAGACAACATTCAGACCTAAAGCATTGCATGATTCTGTATACACGTACACTGATATTAAATCCTGATTCATGTTTCAACAAAATTTTATTGGCCAAAAGCACCACTCAAACCGTGAAATAAACCTTGTTTTAAGTGATTCAGCACAATATACATCACTGTTATGATCAGTGACGAAACTATTTCATTGTCATTAACTACCATGAAAGACAAGCCAGCAATTATTACCTTGTCCTCTTTCCTAAGCCCTTAAAGTGTCCTTTAAGGTATTACAGTTATTAGCATATATGGTTAAATTATAAGCAGACATGGCCTTAAATTAGAACTTCACAGACCACCCTGAACTTGTGAAAAAGCAGGATCCAGAGTGAAACTTCAAAAACCTAAGCTTTTAAGACTCTGAATTTAGGAGGAGCTTATTCTGTCAATGTCCTAAAAGAAATGGTGTGCCCAGCTCCTCCAGGAAGCACAAGACAATGAGACCTTCGCTCCGCTAAAATGACAGGAATTTTGTTGCAGTGGAATTATGATTTCCTCAGTTTGTACATTTTATAGTCTCAAAGTTTGTTCATTTCATCATCTTTTTGATGCAAATAAGCAAGGCATACAGAAGTTGAAGCTATCTTTGGAAAACGTCCCATGGGCTCTTTAAGAGCTTTCAAAAAAGATTCTGCCTTAAATCTCTGGGTACATTTATAAAATAGGTTTATAAAAATATGTACGTAATCACAAATTATTTTAGTCTTGACAAGAGCATATGAATTTAAAGAACATGAGTCATAAAGACAAAACTTCAATCAGATAGAAGAATCCAATTTAGGAATCCCATTAGCTTGCATGTGACTGTATTTGACTTTCTTGCATGTGACTTTATTTGACTTTCTTGAGCAGTACATTCCAAAGAAGTATTCCCAGCAGAAAAATAGTAAACATTAATAGAAAAGTGTTCTTGTCTCCATGTTAAAGGAACATAATCTTCAGTGGAATGCTGAGGATTCCTTAAAGTAAAAAGGATTGCATCTTACCGTGCAACCAAACTGCAATGTGTAGGCATCACTTCTGGAAGGTGTTGATATCAAGTAGACATAGGAGAATAAATACAAAGAAAAAGTTGGGGCATCTGTTGATAAATTTCTATTTCTTCAACAAACAACTAATGCCAATCGGGATATTGCACAGAACTATTAATTCAGCTTCCGATCAATGGTTTGTTGTAATGGTTCATTCTTTAAAAGACAAAATAAAATGAAAGCAAGAGGATCTCCCTCCTGAGCAAATTTGTATTATCTTTGTGGCATTCATGCAACTACTGAAAAACATAACTATGCA
Organism: Callaeas wilsoni; assembly: GCA_013398955.1. NCBI lineage: Eukaryota > Metazoa > Chordata > Aves > Passeriformes > Callaeidae > Callaeas > Callaeas wilsoni. The sequence goes on from VWPU01017289.1 coordinate 178,017, forward strand.
TGTGTTTGGGTATCAGTGTCACCACATACATCTATATTTATGGACTGTTTGGCTGAAATATAATGTGGAATTTGTATTCAGTATTCACCATTATATTCAGTGTATAAGGCAGTGTAGTTCTTTTTATGTTTGAAAGAGACCTCTTCACTTGTTTAAATTGATATTAACACTACTTGATTTTTTTTCTGGGTAAGATGGCAAGGGAGGTGGAACCTAATCTCTTTTAACAACTAATATAAATAGTTTAGATTTATTGCTTATTACAGCCTACAACCTGATTTTCTCGATTTCTACATCCTTGATTAGAAGACAATTCCAAGCAGCTAGAAGTGGCGGCTTTCTGCACCTGTACCTAAAATTGGTTTCAGTGAATTCATACTTTTGGATCTACCAACAACAGACAGGATGGAAAAAGGTCCAATTCTCTGTTCCTAAAAGATGAGACATTAGGAAACAGCCTAACATTTGTTACTTTAACACTAGAAATTACTCTCATAATTTATATGAAAAATACTTTCTCTGCAATAAAAGACCAGCAAAAATCCCCAGAAAAATGCATTAGAAGATCATTAACACACTATCAAAAAGACGAAATGCATATTGAATGTTTGCGCTGTCTCACTGGTTTGACTCAAATAACTACATGCCAGCATTCCCCTTGGTTCCCAGCTGACACATGAAAAAAAAACCAAAATGGCAGGGCAGACTGGTGGAGATCCAGCATAGGAGGTGACAAATTCCTCTGAATTAGAATCAGCAGTCAGCCTTCTAAATGACTGCTGATGACTGTCTGGTATAGCGTGCTACCTTTCCCCAGTGGCAGTCAGGGGTGCTATCTTGCTCATATTCCCAAAGCCAGAATCTTACTGCTATTTTGCACAGCAAAACAGAATGGACCCTGAAGACTAAAAAAGATACACTCTTTGTGACAGTGGAGAGTCCCACTGACTTCAGCATTGTTTGAGTTACCCAGGAAGAACAAAACACAGACATAGAGACAAACAGATGTAGAGACGGAGAGAGAGTGATACCTACTGCAATACATGGCATGGCAGTGGTGACTCCTGCTGCTGTGAATCTTATTTCTTCCTTATTAAAGCTGTTGAATCAATATTAGCTTGTTAGCTAAAAAACATCCACAAACCTGCATTAAGGGTGTGTGTGTGTGTAGTTATTTCTTCACTGTAGGAAATATCAGTATATTCCCTTTCAACTGAACAACTCCATGCTCGCACAGGACCCTGCAATCTGGCATTACAGAATCTTTTAAAAACAATGGCAAAAAGAGAAATGGCCTATTTCTTTAAACCCATAGGATCTCTCATATCTCATCTGCAACTTCCTAAGTATATTTTACATAGTTACCTCGGATTGTTCCATTTGAAAGTGAGAGGAACTAAGGTGATCATATAACAGAATTCAGCACTACTGTGCCTTTCCAGAGTACTTTACTGTACGGTTTAACAAAAGGTTCAGTGCCTTTTACATCTGGTTACTATGCTCAGGACACAGCATAAGAAGATGGACCACACTCCCAAAGGCAAAGTAAAGATACTTAGTGATGAGATTGATGTAACAGCTATGTGTGGCATGTTTGCTAAGAAACTTCCCTTTGCTTTCTAATTCTTTGGCTTTTTTAAAAATTTTTAGTTTTCGTCGCTCAAAATTTTATAATTGGGATTTTTCTTGACCTCTTTGGTATCTTTTATTGAGACATAGAGAAAAACTAAGCCAGCTCACTCACTGACAGCAGCAGAAGGTACATAGACTCAAAGTTTATCTCTGTGTTACACAACACAAATTATAAGTGGACTTCGACATGGCAAAAGACTAAAGGTGAGTTAGCCAAGTTTTCAGCTGCTAGTTCTTTGTGGTCTCTCTTGGAACACTGTGTGAAAAGCACCTACAGCATTTTTAACTTGCCACGGTATCAGCAATTTTCATGGGTTTTAACACAAAAGGCCACCCTTTTGGTGGCTTTGAACAGTAATAAATTCTGGTGAAATAACTCCCATCCCTGCAGATGACCTTAATCTCTTTCAGGCATGTACTGGATAACTTCCAGGAAGATCAGCACTCTGCTAGGATACTGGGAAAATGGGAGAAAACCTGTGGAAGACAATCCAGCTGAGAGATAAAACTCACCAACTTTCTTTGAAAATGATCTTAGTATACAAAGCAAATGAAGACATTTTAAACACTGTCTGTTTTCCTATGCAAAACAAATTTCCACTTTCTGTGCCAAAGAATTAAAAGGTTGTAATCAAGAATTACCCTTCATTTGAATGGGATGCTCCATCAGAAGGAAATCACAATTTCTTATAACAGGGGGGAAAAGAGAAAAAGATTTTTAGCAGGAAATAAAAGAATCATACAGCTTTTCATTATTCTTTGAATACTTTCAAACTATTTCTTCCTGTGAAAACCTCAACTCTTTTTTAAAATTAGTACAGTAACAAAGCTGACTTGTTCCGGGTTGGGAACTACTTCTTTAGAAGAAACCTCAAACTGAAAATTTAGATGCAGAAGGGCATTAAATTAGAAACTTATTTCTTGTGTACAGGGGAGAGATCTTGTAGTAATTTATAAAATTTGCAGCGCCAGCAACTATACTGAAATGGCTCTTCACCGCCTACCGTTCATCTTGTCCCTTTTGCCTCTCACGAGTAAATAACTCAATAAATTAGAAGAGATGATGAAGCTCAACTTTAAAAAAAAAAAAAGCAGCTTTCTAGCAATGAAGTTGTCAGGCATTTGCACATCGTTGTCAGAGAACAGCAGCAGAACTATTAGGCGAGCAGTGCCGTGAGGAACGTGCAGGATGGCCGATGGCAGTATTCAATTGCATTAATTCCACAGCACGTTCTATTCACATCACAGTACATGCTTTTTAGAACAATATTCAGAAGATATCAAGCAATAATGATTGAACAATATCTTAATGTCCATGCTCTATCATCTCAAAACTCTGTGATATTAAGTTCATAAGCTCTCTATTGAATTCTTACAGGTGAAATAACCTGGACTTTATCAATCAAAGATAAAGATTCCATGCTGGTAATTGATGGCTGAATTGTAAAAACATCTTTCAAATTGCCCTCTTACAGGAATTCCACAAACCATTTACAAATATAGAAGCCATCAGATGTGTTTTGCTGCTGTTAATTATATTATGTAAGGCTATTGCAGCTCTCCATTACTAGAGACTAACAAGTTAGTTTGGATACAAGAAGAATGGTAAAACCCTAGCATTACCTGGACTTGGACTTTAAAATATATGTAATGCAAATTATTCTTTCACCACAAAGTTGAGTGAAAACCAGGTTTTATTTCCAAACTTTCAGAGTTTGGTTAGCTGAAACCGACAAGCAAAAAATCACACTTCTCCACACTTTCTGATCTCAGCTGGAAGTATCAAATATCTGCAAAAGAGACTATCTCAGTGATATTTCTGACACGTCTGAAGGCAGAATACTCATGAAACACTCTGATGCAAGAATTACAGAGCAAAAGGTTAGGAGTTCAAATAAGCAAACTTTTTTTCCCTTCCCACTTTGGAATTACTAGAAGAGCCAAACCTATTCTGTTATTGTGTGATAGTCATTGGCTACTACCATTTACACTTAAAAAGAAAATAATGTGGTGAATGTTGTACTGGGTCAGAGCTATGGCCCAGCTTAACCTGGGACCCTGAAGAATAGCAACAGGAGATACTGACTGGGGAGAATACACAAGCCTGGTCTTTATCCACAGTCATTCCCCTGTTCTCCAACAATCAAAATTTCCAGATTAGGGATGTTAAAGAGTGCCTCCCTGTCTATTTTGTTTAGTGTCTGTTTATGGACTGGATGTTCATGAATTCTTTTAAACCCTTTTGAACCCATTTATAATGTCTCCCCAGTCTTCTGTCAAAGTGCACACAAAAATTAGCTATCGGCCTTATAGAAAGGAATTATGCATTTTAAATGGATCCCCTGTTAGTTTCAACAACTAACTTCCAATTGTAAAAGTACCACGTTAGGAGCTAATTAACATTTTGCATTCATTTTACCTACCACCTGCATGGCTTTGCAAACTTTGATCATAATTCTTTCCAGCTATCTCTGTTTCAAACATATTTCAGTTGCTCTTCATAAGGCAGATGTTTCATCTTCATTACCTTTCAAGTTGCTCTCCTCTGAAATTTCTTCACCTCCACTATCTCCTTTTGAAACACAGAACTCAGACGTGCACACAGTACTCAGCACATGGCCACATCAGTGTTTTTACACAGTTAGATTCTGTCCTGTTCTCAGTACCCTTCCTGATAATGCCAGAAATTTTTTGGCTTTGTTTGGCTGCTGCTGCACACTGTGAGGGTGATTTCAGGGAACTCTCAATTATGACTATGAGTTCTCTTCCTTTAGATGCAACTGCTAGTTCTGATGAAGATTTATGGAAGCATTACCGAATGACCTTTAACTCACCATATTGCATTTTAAATGACACAGCTACTCAGGACTCAGAAGTCGGCTCTGACTAGGATCCATGAACACACACTGGTCTAAGAAATCATATGCAACCTTCTTAGTGTGTTGCATATTTCAAGAATGATCTCTGTAGAGACTTGCAAAGAACAATGCTGCAAGGCAAACATTTTTAGAACAATCCTCAATATCTGGCCCAGGTTTGTACTTCATGCTGCAGCAAACGTGGTCCCTTCTGTGCCCCCTTTCCAAGACAGGTAGGCCAGAGCCAGCTGCTTCTGTTTGCTCTCTCATTTTCATGGGCTACTTAAGACAGAGATAGGAGGAGAGCCCAGCACAGAGTACAAATGTTTTGTGCCAAATGGAGTGTTTTGCACCAAAGGAAAATGTGGGATCAAGAGCATAACAAGTCCAAAAGGGTAAGCAAAGAGTTTGCAGCTGAAAGCAGTGCGATGTGTCAAGTGAGAGAGAACAGCAGTCTTGCTGGCACCGCTGCTCGCCAGAGCCTTAATCTGTGAATCACCGCGCAGCCAACACGTCAAAAAAGTTTGGCCACCCTGGTGTACAGGCATCAGGCAAAAAAACAACCTACTGTGCAAACCTCCAGCAACAACCCATGTCAGTGTGCAAAACACCGGCAGTCCTAGGATGAGGAAAAGCAAAATGGCCAAAGTCCAATTGCTTTTAATCAAGAGGCCGCAAGCGAAAAGATCCTGTCCTACAGTCTTAAATGAGAAAAAAGACTCAAGAATATAGTCTGCAAATTTCCTCATCTCCATTTGGGAAAGCACTCTAGAATTTTTGGCACTAGGATGAGAAGTCAGTAGCAATTTAACTAAAATGTCAAAAGTTACTGCCAAGTGTTGGTAGCTATTTCAAGGTTTAAGTCCAGGTTGCCCTGAAAGCCTAAACTGCTACCTTCTTCCCCACTATCATCACTAGTATTTTATGGGAATCATTTAATCATGCCAGAGAGGTTCAGATTTTTAAGCAAAACTAGAGATCTACAAATTTAAAAGTTCCCTCCTCCACTCCTGTGTGTGTAGTCAGGCCAAGTTATGTTCTCAGACTCATCACACCTGCAAGCAGCACATAAGGTGGGGAGCAATCGCCTAAGAGGACTAGTGAGTTGCCACGGTGAAGAACTCAGCACACATCACTAGAGCAAATGCCCTAAAGAATCACACTGAGAAATAAACATTATATGGAACCAGTCAAGATTTCTTTTTTCCTCCTCTCCTTTCTCCTCTCCTTACATAAATTTTGGTTTTCTAATTCAGAATGTCTGTGCACTTAAACAACAGTTTCTCATGGAAACATAGTGAGCTTTCACCAGGAAGTTAAATCCTGGCTAGGCAGAATTTTTGCAGCCAAATCTAAGATCAAAAACCTCAAATTTGCGCTAAGACAGGATACGGGATGCACAGATTCAAATAGCTGATTTAATTTGAAGCAAGAACATACAACTTCCTTGTGAGGGGAAGAGGAGGGGCAGGCACTGATCTCTTCTCTGTGGTGACCACTGACAGGACTTGAAGGAATGGCCTGAAGTTGTGTCAGGGGATGTTTAGGTTGGATAGTAGAAAAGGGTGGTTGGGCACTGGAACAGGCTCCCGAGGGAAGTGCTCACAGGACCAGCCTGACAGAGTCCAAGAGGTGTTTGGAAAACGCTCTCAGGCACAGGGTGTGACTCCTGGGATGTTCTGTGCAGGGCTGGGAGTTGGACTGGAGGATTCTTGTGGGTCCCTTCCAACTCAGAATATTCTGTGATTCTTGATAACTTAGACTTCCCAGACGAACATCTTAACTACTTGGACACCAAATCAGTCCTTCTCAACAAAACTATTTTATTTTGGGAAAAAACTCCAGCTTACTAGAACACAGAAAGAAACCCAAACTATGGTCTAGTATCATGAAAGCTGTCTTTGGTGGAACGTATACCAAAGTTATACTCATTTTCATTGAGAAAATGACTTGAACTTCATGTCAGAGGCCTACCCAAGAACTGGTTTGTTATGGATCGCTCTCTTGTTTTCACTTAAAAGTACATCCTGAAAGTTTCTGTTTATATCATTTACTATGAAAAGCACAGATATTTGAAATTACTAATAACAATGTTTTTGGGTAATTTTAATATTGGGTTGCTGAACCTTTTTACCAGCAGTAGTAAATCCTATGCCTACTAAAGATAACAACCTTTACTGCAGGTTCACAATAAAGGAAACAGAAAAAGAGTGGAGAAATACTGACGTGAAACACCAACCAACTGCCAACTTGTTTCTCATGGGCGACCTTTACGAAAATTGAATTTTGCTCTGACAGTCTCTTCTCTCATATATACTTGCTAATCTTTATTAATATAACTCCAGTAACCTCAAGAGACAATGGCTTTGAGAAAGCTAGAAATATGGCTTTTTATTACATGATCTGCACACAAAAAAATTACATCTCCTACTGTGACTTAGGCACAGTTGTATTTTTTGTTGCCAGGCATATATTGGTTTAATTTGTGCCATTTACCAAAGTCAATGCAAACCTTCAAGAATCAAGCTAAAAAGATGAAACCTTTATTACTGAGCTTACAGTAGTGCTGACTTGATTACTGTTCTTAAAATAACACTTTTCTGCTTAAGAAATTGCTTATAAAATGATAGCACTTATTCTTTGAAAGACTGTTTTCTGGATATCTACAAGTAAATCTCTTAATTGACTGCTGAAGTAACAGTTCTAAAATTTGATCTTTTAAGAAACAAAATAATCCTATAGCTTGAGATTGAATAATAGGAAGAAACCTGCATTAGCTGCTCCATTTTACAAAGTTTCAATGTAAATCCGAATGCGTGGTTAAAAGAATTATCTTTCAGCACCACCAGCCTCCAAATTTGTCCTTGTTACAGGTTTTCATTATGTTCCCTCTCACGGATGACCTCTGTTTTCTCTTTTAACAGATGACTGCCCAGGGAAATGGCAAGGACAAATCCAGCTCCACTTTTCAGAGCAGATAAGGAAAGGGTAAACACCATTACGCCACCATAACAGGCATCCAGTGCTAATTTGTAAATGAGATGAGAACCTTAGACAAACACTAAAAGCCAGATGGTCAAGTTGCAGTATTTTAATAGTCAGATTTCAGGCTTTCTAAAAGGTATGCGTCATCAAGGTCAGAGCAAGCACACACCTGCCTTACCGTGCCAGCATCCCAGTAAATACTTCTGGAACTTGGTTTAAGAAATCCCAAAGAGTTCTGTTATTCAAAGCTAGCACACATGAATAATATTGAGTGAATGTAATTGTTAGTCAGACTTCTCTTCCATGCCAGCTGACAAAGATTTATTAAGGTAGGTTCATACTGGCATAAAAATTACTCTAAAAATATAAAATAAATGATATTCTTTGAAAAATTTGTAACACCCCAACATTTTGGCTAACATGCAAATGCACATAAATGAGTCAGAACCTGTTTTCTCCCTTAGGAGATATTACTCCAACTTAATTGAAAACTGTAGCAGAAATGCCATGAGGATATGTAATTTTGCTCAATTTCAATATTAAGAAAGTAATATTTTAAATTAAGGAGCTGAGTTTTCAAGTAATTTATCACATAGTGTTTTTATAAACATTGATTCAAAAAGGTCTTCTCACTGAGAACTCTAATCCATTGTAGTAAAGTACAGAACTGAAAATGTATAACTGGTGCTTCATTACCTCCATCAAATTTGGAAACAGGATGTTGAAAAATTCAGATTTCCTCTGGTACAATCTCTTCTTTCTTGGTCACCTCTAAATGCATCTTAAATTAAAACACTGCCAGGCAGAAATTACCACTGGCAATTATTTATCAGGGCATGGTTTGAACCCTAGGTTTTAAGCAAGACAGATACCAACATAAGGTACCAATTCTGCAAAACTTCTATTTAAATAATATTAAAGAGAACTATGAATTAAAAAAACTAGGATTTTTTTGTGTGTGTCCAAAGTCCACAACTGAGTCTAAATGGAGTCATTAACAGGTCTTTTTGGCTACAGTTTTATTTCTTTTAGTAGTTGCATCAGAATTTAGCCTCATTTTTACTAGCTTGAGCCAAAAGTTTCCATTACCACTAGGCTTTATTTGTACATACCATCAGCTGCATCCGCCTGGAGCAGGGCTCCATTTGGGTTTACCACCTGTCTCTAACACCTTTGTGCCTGTATAGGTCTACTATTTCCCAAAGGAATTTAATGATCTTAATGATATTAATGAAAGGGACTCCTCTACGTCATCACAAAGGCTCTAGTAGACCACAGGCGCCTTGTGCAGACAGCACAATGGGGCATATAAAAGATTGCTTTGTAATGAGAATTTGGGCCTTTTCACTCAGCCAGAATACTACACACAGCAGTATTAGCTGGCAGCAACTTGCACAGTCAGACCCAATACGCACATCCTCTTTCTGGAAACTGTCACACAACCCTGGCCAAACATCAGGAACTGTCATGGGCTCCTCCTACAAAGTGGTCATACGGCTTTTGGATTGGTAGAGGAAAAATGCGAAACAGCTTATGTTTCTCCAAAATAGGTTTTGGAATAATCCAAAACCTCTGGTATTGCTTTCTGCCTGTTTTCAGTCATTTCCTTCTTTCTTTCCCTCAGCCATTCACCTTTAACATTCTCTCCTTCTCTTCCAGCTGCCATAAGCAGTTGTCTTTTTTCCTCTAGTTTTCCCTGAAAAAGATTGTTGCTTTCACCAAAACTGAAGAATGCAACTGCCAGACCAGTTTCTTCAGAGCTGTAAATCTCGTTTAATAATCTTTGGAAAATAAGGCAAGGCAATGAATGACGAAAATCAGGTTGGTTATTTCCATTCTGCTGCTAAGATCAGAGCTTGGGCTAGTACTCCATCAGTTTGTACATTTCTCCCCATTTAAAAGTGATTCAGAGCATGATCCAGCATGAAATCATTGTGGACATTTGCAGTTTAGGCTAAATGACAGACATCTTTTTTAACGGTGATCTTCTTCCATACTTAACACTTCTCTTCCCTCCACAGACACTATTACAAAATGAATCATTCAGCATCCTTATCCACAAACTTAATATTCACATGCCTTCCACCATTTCTTGTGGTTTGATGTGTTGTGGGGTTTTTTTCTGAACCTTCAGGTTAAAAATTTCTCTTGAATACTTACTGCCTGCAAAGGCAAAAATCACAGGCAATCTTACAAAAAGGTTATTGACTGCACGGTGAGTATTATAAGCTTACCTTTAAAGGAGTGTGAGAACAGACAGCACTGTAAAAATGGCAGTAGAGGACCCCTTGCATAATTTAGACATAACTCCAAATATAGCACCATGGTCAAGATTGTAAAATGTTCTATTCAGAAGAGCCATGTGAATTTCCATGGTGTAAGAAGGTGTCCTTAGCACATAATTATTATAAAATACACAATCTTTGAAAATAAAATTTTGATCAAAATTAATGTCTTGCTGGCTCTCAAGTCAGCTAGCTGCCTGAAAAATGGTATCTTTGGGGGCTACATTAGATGTATGGAAGCTTAGCTAAGAGACTGCAACTCATTTCTATCCTGCTTTAATAATGATTTAACAAAAGAAGTGCTTAGTTCTCACGCTGTTTCTACAGTGAATATGGTCCAAACACTTCCCTCCTTGGGCCCTGTCTTTTTTAGCAAACACACAGCAGTGGCTACAAAGCATAAATCAAAATGTTAAGTTCTCTTCTAAGTTTGGCTGCTTGATGTGTTCATTGCTAGACCAGCCACTTTTATCCGTCCTCCGTTTATTTAGGGTTTCCTCTACCTACCTTGACAAGATATTAACACAGTAGTTCTTTTACCCCCTCTATCAAAACAGTAGTCCTTGTTGGTCTAGAGGAGTTTGCAAAACCACTTTCATCTCTGTGTAGGCTCCTAAGAACTCTTAGTATTCCCCAAATAATAATCTCTTTGTATTATTAAGCCCATTTGATTGATTGCCCAGTGTTGATACTCAGTATTTTATGGTATATTGTGTGGCCTGTCACAAAATCTGTTACTTGTCAACAAGTAGGCCACCAGCAGCAGCATGCCAAATGTTGTGGAATGACAAACATAATTATGCATGGTATTCTGAAATGCATCTCACAGTTCCAATGTGGAGCAGGATTACCCATTTATTTAGTACTCTGAGAAAAACACAGAGACAGAAATGCGGGGAAGGAATCTGGGAACATCCGAGTTCAACTCAGAATGTCAAAGGGAAGCCCATTACAGTTTATAATACTTATAATACTAACAGTAAGATAAGTCAAGAATCAGCTGGCACCCATGTGGTAAGGCATTTAATACTAAAGCACTGCACAGCTATCCCTTAGCACACAAATACGCTGAGATTCTGCAGAGGGAACAGCAGAGAGCAAGGGGAAAGGAGAAGGTTATACGAACAGTGGATGGAAAGCACATTGCTTTCAGCTAGTAGAAAGATGAAGCACATTAAAGAAGCAAATTGTGTGGGCAGACAAAGACATGATGAAGGAGAATGAACATCAAAAGCACAAAAGGAGGAGCAATAAGAGGTCATAAAACCAAGTGAGTCAGATGCAGAGGTTCAAGCTATTGGGGAAACCCAGAGGAGCGACTGGAATGTGCTTAATATATTCCATGTGAATATATGTCTGCCAGCTCCCTTTCACCATCCTCTGTTTCCCACAGCCCACCACACTTCTCCTGTGGAAGAACCTGCTTTGAAAGGCCTCAGATGGAGGACTTCCCACACACCCTATGTGGCTCTTCCAACATACCCTATGCATAACTCACTTCACATAATCTAGGGCCTCTTTACAGAATCTGGGATCAAGAAACAAAAATATAAAAAAAGAGGGAAAGTTGAACATATGTTTCAGTGAAGTCCAATAACTCCTGTAAACAAGTACTGTGTGTACTATTTCAAAACTATTGTCCTATGAAAACCCTTAAATTAGAAATATCTGGAACGCAACAGTAATGGGATCTGTTCCCTCTGGCCCATATAATCCTTCCTATCTTACACCACCCACTCAATTTAATGTTGCTCTGTCATAAATTTGGCAAAAGTATATGCAGAGGTCAAGATAATATATTGCTAGAAGATTGTTTGAATCACATTTCTTATTCAAGAGTCTAATTTCCTAATAAATATCCTAGTGATCTGTGGTTTTGACTCTTGCATGTGGTTCTGTGAATACTAAAAAGAAACTGTCAAGTGCACAGTGAAGACTGGGTGGGCAATAATGAGTGATAATAGATCTAATGGCAATCGGGAACTAGCTGGAACACTCTCTTCATTCCTGGGTTTTCCTCATATTTGAGGTTTTAGAAGTGTAGATATTTTCAGTATGTACATTGCTCTGGGTTTTTGGTAGAGGTCCATTAAAAGGCTTTTGGGTTTTTCCTGATGACCACCAATCACTGTTGTTCTCAGCATTTTGCTGGCTGAGAGATGTGGTCCCAAAAGGGAAAGCGTACAGTGCTCAAATCCAGTACCTGAATTTCAGTCCCTCTAGGTATCTTTAACCTCTTTTTTTACTCTCTTTGAGTTGTTTCATTGGATTCAACTTCATTTTCACAATTCCTGTTGAGAATGCTTGGTGGCAGTCAGTACTACTCCATTTGGATGAAAGGAACCTGTTTGGACAATACCTGCCATCACAATGAAGAAATAACCTGTCATGATACACCACGGTTTTTCAACTACATGACCTGGGACAGCATCCAGACAGTACAGAATCAACATTTAATACTGGTATAATTAGAGAAGAAAAGGAAGAGATCACCATGGTGTTGCTGAAAAGCCAAAAAACCCAATCAATCTTTTGATTATGGATAATTTAACCACTTGTTTCTCACTAAACTTATGAAAAATTACTGTGGTCAATCTTACGATATTTTTTCACACACAGAACAATATATGACACATTATTTCTGGTAAATAGTGCCTTATTGACATGTTAATTCACTTCTATTGCTCTTTCAATCACAGCTAGCATGCCTTCCTTCTTAAATGCTGTTTTTGACCAGATCTCCCTTCAAAATTCTGTGGAAAAAAATCAGAGTTCCCGTCCAAAGCAGTCGATATTGCAGATTGAGGGCTAAAGATTGTATTCAGTGATAGCATGAAATAATTGTTTTAGATTGCTGAGGCATAGATCCAGACATCTTTTTTTTTTTTTTTTCCCCAGTAGTTTGATACAGAGCTCAAGACTGCAAAATACTTTCATCAAAACTTAATAAACACAAAAATTCAATTACACAAGTAGACTTAAAGTAGAAGATAGGAGGAAAATCAGCATGTTCCTAAGAAAAAGCAAGGAAGACTGTAATGTGAATATTTTTCGTGTTATGTCACAGGTCTTGCCTCACAACCCTACTGGAATTAGTTGCAATGAACTGCACAAACATCTAAAGAAAGGCAGGGCCTGGTCTGTTTAATCACAGCCACTTCTGAAAACTGATGGGTTGCACAAATGTGGCCATAAACTGAAAATAGATTACTGCATCTGTCATGCTGCCTGCAATTGCTGCAACCAAGGACAGCAGTCTGTGCAAGGACAGATACAGTACTTTGAAGAGAGCATCCTGGCAGGCTTCCAGCTACAGCTGCCTTTCCCTCTCCGCTGAAAATCTCACCACTGCATGGTAGCTCTTGGTTTTGTGCTTTTTTGGCAACCTAGACCCACACACTTGTTGTAAAACTGCTGTCACATTGCTGATTTTAAATTGCTGTGTCAGCTCTGGGTTTTTTGCATCACAGCAAATAATCTCACAAAATAAGCACAAGTGAGATGCAAGATACATTGTCCCAGAACCTGAAGAATTATAAGCACATGGCAAAGAAAAATAGACTTCCTCATATCAGTACTTTTCATTGCAAAATTATTTACATTACACTGCCTTTCTGCAGAGGCAACAGTGACAGTGGCTCCATTTCAGTTATCCCTAAAACTGGGATATAAGGGCAAGTCATGTGTACAAGCTGTACGCTTTAAACAGTTCTATTGAAACAGGCTGTTTCATAGTACAAACACCTCAAAACCAGACTACATCTACACTGTCCAAATTCCAAATCTAAGTACATTTAGGAGCATGTTCTCTTAAGGAAGTAAACATAGGCCTGACTTGAAGTAGGAGCTACTCACACCCCTAAGTTGGTGCCTCACTAAATAGCCTTGGCCAGTGCTGAAGAGAGAACCTCGGGTTCTACAGGAACAGTTAAAGCAGGAGTAAGTAGTAGTTTTAATTCTGAACTTTGATCCCTTTGGTTGAAATCCACTATTGAAATCCAGGTAGTCCAGTGCCTGATGCATGAAATCCTAGAAATAAAAGCATTATGGGATTTGCAAGTCACGTGTTTTCTTTTGCGTTTCATTCACCAATACATGCATCCTTGTTTTATATTTGATCAGAAATATCTCAGGTGAAAAATATGTCTAGCAGTTTGAAAAAAATTAGCATCCTACACATAGAACCAGAAGCCTATGCTATTCCTTTAAATAAAAATTTGAAATCTTCTTATTTTTCTAAGTATTCAGTGATAAAAAATCTCACAGTTCTAAGTGTGAATTTTGATAAACTCAGGAATTTAAAAAAGAAACAAACTGAGAAGTATTTCAAAATTTAATTAAAAAGAAATCATTATTGATGAATCAGTACAGTCTAAATCCTATAAAAACAAGCAAAACTTCCATTAAATTCAGTAGTAGCATAAAAATCAGATGATCGGGCTTTACTTAGACCTTAAAAACTGATATTTTAAAGTACATTTTCCTAGAGAAATACTGTAGGGTAGTGCAGCAATCTAGAAACTTTTGATTTCTGAGAGTATTTTTGCTTTACCTCTCAACTGGCCTGGATGTAGAATTGCATCAATGCTACACCTCTGTTCTGTAAATGTTTTAGAGCCTTTTTTCCAAACAATTGTTTTATAGCAACACAATATTACCTTAGAGCTGACAATTAGTAAAGTCCATTGGAGTGTCTCACACCATGCCTGTCGTATTCTACTGTCTTTTTTTGCCCCAAAACTATTACTTTTCATGTGCTCAATGTACGTTTAAATGGCTTTTTGGAGCACGGCCCAAAAATTAATAAACCTGAACTCCATCTGGGCAAACTCCAGAACCAGAACCCTTCAAGCTGCTGCCTGTTTCTCCTTCATGAGAGACTAGGTGCTGTTCTTTTTTCTGCTCAGATTTGTTTCATAAATAAAAAATGGGCGTTTAAACACTTCTGTCTCACATGCTCCTTGGAGAAAGTCAGCAATGGGTAAGAGGTGCTGGAACAGCAAACACGGCCTTTGTAAATTAAGCCCAGTATATCACTTTCTTATTTGAAACCCAGTGGTGTACTGCTTGCTTTTTTTTAAAACATTCAATGGGCATTCGTTTGAGTGAAAGTATTCTCCAGTACAACATAAATTTGCATAATCCAGAGACATGACATAATCTACATGATGGCTATAGAATGGCATTCTGCTTTTCTCTTTTATACTTAAACTCAGTGGTAGAACCACAGGCAAAAAAAAGGCAATCACTGTGTTTAGTAGCAACGATTTCGGCAAGACTGTATTATTTTTTTCTGCATCTCTCTTCCGAGATGGAAAAACAGGCACAGAATGAGAAACAATCTGAAGACTAGTATGATGTCCATGACTTCCTACAGGATGAAAAGACAGTGCAAAGGCTAGGAAAGGTACATGGCCAGATGGGCAAAGACTGCAGATCCAAGAACATGGAGATGGAAATTTGAAAAAAGAGTACCCTTATTTTCCTAACAAAATAGAAACAAATATTGTTTGGAAAAATATTCATTCTCCAACTAAGACAGGTTATGAAAAATTAGATTTTAACCCTGATTCAGCAAAATTATTAACTTTGAACATGTGTACAAATTATTCAGCAACATTTACTAAATATGTGATTAACTGAATATATGACTAGAATGAAACCTCATGCATGTTAATGGGCGACACTACAACTCTCAGCAAAGAGTAATTGATTAAATTGGCAACATACCAATAGGCAGAAATAAAAACAAAAATCCCATTACTGATTATGTCAGAGATGGAAAATTTTGCCCAGCAATGACACCTTAATTACTACCACTGTCAGCTGCAAAAGGTCATCTATTTTCAACTGCAATAGCAGCATTGTACAAATTATGGTTGGCAGACTGGTATCTCCTTAATCAAAATAAAACATAAAGTGATCCTTAGTGGACCAACTGCAGCTGTCCAATCATAATAAACAAAATTCCTTAGTTGATTTCTTTTTCTCATCTATGTTTTCTTCACCTTTTCAAGAAATTAAATGGATATAACAGAGATGAAGGAAAAGACATTTTACGCTGATTTGTGTATGTGTTGGATTATCTCAGATACACAGCTAAATCTGGGTGTTAGCCTGAAAACTGTGCAGTGTCAATTTCAAAATAAATAATGGTAATGGTATTTTCAGGATCAGCTATTTTTTTTCTTTCATGCTCATTGCCAAAGCCTTTAGAGGACCTCGTTGTACTTGTAAGGTGGCAAAAACATTTACCTCTACACATCTGTTGTTTCTAGAGCACCTATTGCATGTTGCTTGAGAGCACTGAATGCAAAAATTAACATAATTAACCTTGATGCTGCTAGGATGTGAAAAAGCACATTAAGCAAGGCTCTTCAAATAATGGCATTACTAATTAAATACTGAGTTTGATATGTTTACAGTAATTTGTCCTAGGAAATGCTGTAGAAAGAGCAAATAAAGCCTGTGTTTTTTCCAATCCAAATTTGTTTGGACTAAAACCTGAAGGCCTTAGTAACACAGTAGCAGTTTACTGAGATATCAGACTCAGACAGTATTTACTAAATACTACATACGCATTCAGTACCAAGCATACAACAAAACAAAAAATTCTGCCTCTAAGGTGTGGGATCTGGTCTACTGTAATCCAGTAAGTGATAACAACAAGCCTTGGATAGTCATTACAAATGTGTTATTGCATTATGAATGGCATTCATCTCACCTAACTCTAATAACTGCATCCGGTCTAAATGTACAAGCAAAGCTCAATTTCTAGTAGATTCAGAGAGATGGGCACTTAATTTATCCTATCTCAGTTTGAGATCATAGATAAGACTATGATTAAACTTAAAACACAGGCAAAATTTTGATTCAACCTGACCCCAATTTAAGCAGAATTAAATCAGTGTAATTGAGAATAGAAAGAACGCCTATGGAATATTTGCTGGGTTTAAGAGTTCTGAAGTTATTCTGTACCTTCTTTCAAGACACAGTCTCCAGCCACAGCTTGTCACTGTAGAGTTGTTTCATAAACTTCTGGTTATTATGCACAGCTAAGAACTAATGACTAAATTAATGTCATAGCAGATCTCCTTTTAAAACTCTCAGGCAGAGAAAAGTTTTATTGCAGGTCTCAGTTTAATCTTCCTTCTCAGAAGCCGGTGGCTTTTAAGCACTTTGATCTTTTCCTCAGCATCACCTTCCCAGTAGCCTTGTGTCTAGCATCCTTAATGGGTGAGTCTCCAGTGATGCTGAAGTCCTTTCCTGCAGTCTCCAATACAGATCAGTAAAACGTCCCTGTGAGTAGCAACTCCGCGCAGCCATTCCTCAACCGAATATTGTCAGTCAGACAAATATTCATTCCACAGTGATTCCTAGCAACCAGCAGGGCCTTTATGGAAGTTTTTGATGATAAATACCAACAACAAGCTTCATTTTCCACAACCCTATATAAAAAATATGATTAACTCACCATTTTACCTAACAGTTTTCTCACCTTGCTTTCTAATGTACTTTGGTTCAATTCCAGATGCTCAGCAATGTATTGGCCCAGGAGCTGCATGTCAGTAACACAGTTTGATAAAGATTAGCCAGAACTCAGAACAAAAGGATGATACAGTGAAAAGAACCTAAAATCCCAATGCAGCAGACTTAAATTCCAGTCCTAGCTTTATACCTGATTTGCTAGATGGTCCTTGTTTCTTGGCTCCCTCTTTCACAACTTGTTTAGTGTTCTGTACCACACCTTAAACAAAAACCATCAATTTAACCAGCTTTTCATCTTTTCTACTGTTCCCAAGACTGCATCCCAAGTCACATAGCATAAACAGGCCACAAAAATGAGTGGTACAAGCTACAAAGTGAGGCAGCAGTCTCTGGAAGAGATTGGGACTGTCACAATTGATCTATTGCCTGAAGGCAAGGAAATTTCTCAAAGGGAAGCTGCTAGAGGAAGAACCATCAAGGTGAGGTAATTCCATAGGACTGATTAAGCCAGTGGAAAGAGTGCTGCACTCAATGTATTTCTCCATATATTCATCAAATTCCACAAACACAGACTTTGCAGGGTTAGGTAATGTCTGTTCGAGCCAATAGTTCTCAGTCATTTCAGATGTGCAACATACTTCAAATAAGCTTAAATTGCTAATGCATCATTATCCTAATTTAACAGTCTTCTATCAGAAAGAATCTTATGTAAAAGCAAATGTCTTCTCTTGTTTTCATAAAGACTGTAGAAAAAGCTACAAAACCACACATGAAGCTAACGGCTTTATGTCTGATAATCTTCTCCATCTAAAAGACTCTAAAGTAGTGACTCAGAAACATTCCCAAAAAATCCACAATTTCTTCTTCATGAAGATCGCCCAGAAGCTTCTGCTACTTGTTTTGCAGCATTTTAGTAACTTATTTTCTTGATTATCTTTTTCCAATTAAAATTTGTATTTACACTACAAGGGTGAAGATGAACATTTTAACCTGTTTCCAGAGACAACACTCTTCATTAAGTATTTAATTTTTCTCCTAAATACATTCCTGAAATAAAGATTTAACTAAACAAAATTTAAAGATGTTGATGAAAGTATACGAAGAAAGACAAAGAATTTTATATTTCAATTGCCGTTGTCCTCATGAAGGAGAAAATATTGGTGATACAATCCCTTAGATGGTTTCAGAAATGCTGAATCTTAGGAGGCCTTTTACAGTATTGTTTAATTCCACAACAATAAAATAAGCAATTTAAAAAATATGATAGAAGTTTTAGGAGGAAAAAAATAGATGAATTCAACAATTACCTCTACATCCTGCTCCTGTATATGTTCATAGTTTTAATATCTTTTGATGAACAAAAATTTTCTTTATACCAAGCACAATGAGAGTATTTGTGAAATTACTTCATTGGCCTCACAGAAGCTGAAGTCAGAGTGGAGGTGATGCTAGATGTTTGGGAGGGAAAAACAAGATTCCATTGCACTTGAGCATGACCTAGTGGCTGGTTCATTGAGTGGCATTTATGGTAGAAACAGAAAAGATTACTTGTCTGCTCAGGGCAATTAATGTGAGTGCAGCAGCTCATTGAGGACTAGATAAAGGGAAAAAAGAGTGGCCAGGAATGGGGTATACAGATGAAAAGATCCACACTCCCACACAAATTGGCCAGTTGGGACTCATGTGCCTGGTACTTGGACCAACCAAATGCACTCTATTTTGTTACTAAACGAAATGTTCAAGCAGACTTGCATGGAGGATCAAAATCTGTAAACGTTCTCATTCTTTCCAAAGTATTTAGTATAAAGCCTATTTAAACAATATAAAGGCTTAATGAGCTAAAAAAATAGACTTAGTAGCTCACAGTTAGCATCAGCATTAAACCAGAGGTTGATGTTTTTATTATTCTGTATTTAAATTGGGATTCCAGTTAGACAGCAAGTGAAAACTCTGCTAGACAAATAAATGGTAAAAGAGTATATAATCTATATTGTTTACATGTTCAAATCATATCTACAGTTTGTCCAGGAAGCCTGTGTACTTTTTCTTTAGACTTATGAAATAGTTTCCTCAAAGTCAGCCAAATTGTTATTTAGCTTGAGTATCCTGGCTCAGCTATCTGGTAAATGAAGCAACTGACATCTGTGCCTATTCAAGAGTTATTGATGCTACTTACATCCTTAAAATTTAATGTGATTGCCTTCAATTTGAAAAACATTAGTTTGCCTTAACCATGAAATACCCCACCATAATATACTCTACACATTCAAGTCAATAATATACAAAACTGTTTGACCTGTACTAGTCAAACCAAAATGGTAAATGGAAATAGGTATTATGTTTTCATTACCAATTTTTAGCTAAATCCCTTGAAATGTAAAACAAACCCATGTTACTGAAGCTGAAACAACTTTAATACTGCTGTGTCAACAGAATCTGAATGCTAGTTGATGATGACTGACAGATAAAGATAAATATATATATAAGATGTTGTAAGCCCCCCATCCTCTTTATCCACATCCTATGTCATCAAATAGGCTTTTGCACCTCTCCGTGTTAGTGGTCAAAACACTTAAGGCTTCCAATAATTAAAAAAATTACTTGCATGTGCATTATATTGACCTACTTAATCGCTCTTGCTACTCCTTGACAATCATTCAACCAACAAAACATTCACCTTGCTCTCCAGATCTGATCCACACTGAAGATGAAAATCTTGGCTCTGATCTACACTTTCCTTCATTCTGCTGTCTTCTCCCTTAATAAATCAAGAGGATTCAAAAAAAAGGTATAAATTTAACAGCTCAGTCACACTTGTCTATGTTTCAGCAAGATACAGCTTGCCCTCACGCTGACCCTTACTTTGAAAA
Organism: Callaeas wilsoni; assembly: GCA_013398955.1. Lineage (NCBI taxonomy): Eukaryota > Metazoa > Chordata > Aves > Passeriformes > Callaeidae > Callaeas > Callaeas wilsoni. The sequence continues at coordinate 198,135 of VWPU01017289.1, forward strand.
CTCAGAAGCAAAGGGAGTAGGTATGTAATTCTGCTTGTAAATCATTAAAGCCAGGACCTATTACTTAGACTGTGAGATCAGATTTTAGTCTCAAACTTTTCTTTCAGGTTGCCAAAAACCACTTCACAGAAAAGTAGAAAATATACAATTTTAGTGATTGGTATATTCCTTTCTGAGTAAACACGTGTCACTTTAAGAAGAACAGAACACATTGAGAGTGAGTAAATATATTCCAAAAGAACTAAAATAACATTGTCTTTGGTCCTGATTCCTGAATGGGACATATTGAAAAGTCCAGGGGAAAAAAGTCAGGGACTATGTCATCTCCTGTTTAGCTAATGAAAAATTATTCTTAGTTGAGATAATTCTTCATAACACCACCCTACAGAGTTCATAAGTCAAATTTATATGCAGCCTTTTTGGATGAGCAAACTGCACAAGGCTACTTACTGTACACAGGCTGCAAATAACCTCAACCAAGGGAAAGGCAAGCCTACTGCACAAAGCCACATAGGAAAGAGGAGAAACCTCCACAACAGGAAGTTGTGGAGCTGCCTGTGGGGTGGAAAGCACATGGAACTAAGCTCCTTGCCACCCACACACTCCAATTTTACTGGAACCAGGTACAGTATCTTGTATGATTTCCCTCTGTGTCAGTGCTTCAGTAACTTTCCTGCACAGGCCTGCATGCATAAAGCACCCACTCTGTTAATTTTTTTAGGGGAGGAAGAGAAAGAGAGGAACGTTTTGTGGTAAGGAATAATGCCTTCCTTTCCCTTACCTCCCTCTCTCCTTCCCCGCTATCATTTTGTTTTACTTGGATTTGTTTTAATGAAATGGCCAATATTCTCCTGCACAGAACATCCACAGCTATGTAATTGTCAGGCGTCTTCAGGTTTCATATGAACAGAATTAGGTAGAACCAGTAAATCCATCTCAGAAAAGTAACCCCTGGATAGCTATATTGACAGACCGATATTTTCATAATCCAAATGATTATCTAGTCATTACATAATGGTTTCTAAGAGGGAGACACCTACACCTGTGTTACTCATATAGCCCTCCATATTTTTGCCCAGCACCTCCAGATTTTAAAGCACGCATTTACTCGATCTTTGATCCCACACGTAATTTGCAGCTGGTGGCCGGAATTAAAGCCCACACTGTGCTTTTGCTTGTGCTGGACCGCCCACATCTGCAGCAAGGCCCAGCCTTTCAACACCTTTTCCACACTTCTAACCAGAAGACAGACAAGTTCTTCTGCAGTAGAACTAAATAACTGCAAAAGAACCCCAGCGTGTCCACACGAAATTGAAGAGTTGTGTGGACTACACAAATAAGAAGAGCACATCAAGCCCAGCTGACTTGCTCTGTAGAACCCTCTGATACTTGAGCAAGTGCTTAGCTAGGCAACTGTGGATGGCTTTTTGCTGTAAAAGGACAGTAGGAAAGGAAAGAGGATGAGAAGAAAGCAACCACAAATGAGCAAAGAACTCTGATTCATGAATGAGAAAACACTGATCTTGGCAGTGTTACAAAAGTAATATTTTCACTAGAATGAACTGTTCTCAAACAATTTCTCCAATATGTTAGATACAAACAAGCTCTACTTCAGTATTAGGCATGCGTGTCTTCTTTTTCCACCTCTTTTTTTTTTTAGCTCCAACCCCAAATTTATTGTGGCCAAAAGTTCTCAAAAAACCCCCCAAAAATCCCTGTCTCTGTTTGCATTTTAGCTGTGTTTCTCTCTCATGGTATACCACCTGCAGTGATGCAGTATGAGATCTCGTTCCAGAGCAATATTTCCCCTTCTCTATCCTTCTCTTTTAATAGTCCCTTGCCACAGAGAAACTACCAGCATTTAGGGAGTTTCTATGGCAGTAGCACTCGGTTTTGGAAATGAATGAGATTTTCTTTGTCTCTCAAAGATATTAGTAAGTCAAATACTAATGCTTTGACAAACTCATAGTAACCAATAACATGTTATGGATTAGTTAAACCACAAGTGAAACATAACTGCCTGTGGGAGGAAATGTGGCAATTGTTAAACAGTGGCTGGCTGCAGAAACACTTTAAGTTTAGACAAGCAGCAAAGTAAAGAACAGAAACTTGAAAGGGGATGCAGACAGGCAAATCAAACCTGGGCTTGGTCACAATTAACCTCTCTGCTTTAGTAGGTACCAGTTAATAACTGTGAATGACGAACATCACCAGTTTGCAGGTCTGATGAAATCCAAATCAGCAGTTTTCTGAAGGGATGAAGTTCCACACATTTTCATGGGGAAGCTGAAAATGGCCTTCTAATTCCAAAAGCGCTGCATTAAGGGACTTTGGTATTGATTCAGATAAGACCCTTGAAATTAGAACTTTTGCTTGTGACGGCAGCCTGGAGAGATAGACTTCATGTTTGAAAATTATGTACTATTTCTTTATTGCCTTGGGAAGACAGTGGCATTAGCAGCAAAGAGCTTTCTGTTGGATATCCTGAGTGTGGATTCTCATTACATCTTGGGGTAGAGGCAGGACTTCCCCATCTGCTTTGGCTACATCTAGAAACAGAACTGGAGTTCACTGAGTCCGGAACTGTAAACAGGGTTCAAATCCTTCCTATGGGTAAGCTTTCTCCAGTGTTTGAAAAACGGTTTAAATTCTGTCCCTGAAAAGATTCTAAATATCAGCATTATGACATTGAAAACTTGCACTCTTCTGACATCACAGAATTACCTGAATTGGTTTACTGTTTTAGAGATTTCTGAGCTTCTTAGACATTCCATAAAGAATTTTTTCAGAAAATTAATTTGATAATGTACTAAAAAGTATGACAAGAAATTGACTGTCCCCCATTATATTAAATCGACTGCCAAAAACTTCTTTTCAGTGCATATAATTCCTATTTATTACTTGAAAAAGGTAAAAACTAGAGAAAAGTCTTAAAACATCAGTTGAAAGAATACAATATTTCTAGAAATATTTTAGCATAGTGTTGTGAACTCTTGGTTTTCATGGCAACTTCACTTTGGCTCTCTCCCTACCTTTCTTCATATCAATATTAAATTTAACATGACAAAAAACCCTGGTGTGTGATGCTTTTGCAAGAAAAGGACATGTTTCAGATGTGGAAAGTTCATAGATTTAAGCTCCAACCATATAAATGATTTGGATCAAGAAAATTTTCTCCAAAGTACTCTGTGAACTGTCAGTGAGACTTTGAACAATAGTCTGTCACATTGTCGGTGTAAAGTAAATTTTTGAAGTTCTCAGAGATTTGAAGAAAACAAATTTGGAAATAAATGGCTATTAGAAGATGAAAATGGGAGTAATGAGCTACTACACATATACAATTTGAGCAGCTTTGTTTGGTTTTTTACAAGTGTAAGTCTTTTAAATGTATTTATCTGAACACTGTCAGGAAATAAAACCTGGCAGAGGGAAGTTTTTGTGGCAGTAATTTCATGACTGTGAGATTAACTCCAAGGAGTAAAATGTCAGAGAAAGAAAGGAATACACAGTATGAAAATAGGATTTTAGATAGAGATACTTGCTCGTCCGTCAGAGAATCTCCATTGTCTCTATCACCACATGATTCTCAGTTGAGGAAATCTCAGAGGTAAAAAGTGGCAAAGCAAACCTTGCCTGCTGTGCCTCTGAGAGAGTGCTACATCCCTCCCTCCCCTCATAGAACCAACAACTGTTGAGATGATGATGACCTCTTTACATGGACTAATGAGGAAATGACTGAACGTCCTCACTGAAAATCACTATTGTCAGATCCACAAAGTATGGGTTCTCAGAATTTAATCTGGAGTCCCCCAGTGCTGTACAACAGCAATCTACCACATAGTTTCCTGGCTAGCTAATAGCAAAACAAGTGGGACTACTTCACATGGCAGCAATGTAGCATTTTGCATTGCTGTACAATAAACATGGGATGGAAAGTATGTCCTAAGTTCAGAAAGGAGCTTTGTTGTCTAGCTTCCATAGTAGGTTTAAGACAGCAAACTCACTGGAAATTTCTGAATAGTTATAGAGTCAGCATCACTATGTACAAGAAGAGCATGTGAGGAGTGTGAGCAAATTTAATTAAGTGGAAAAATTCGCACTAAAACCTGCAGATTCAAGAAGATACCTTATTTGTCATGTAAAGATAATTAATCACTTTGTGACATTTCATACGCAAATTCTCTGATATTGCAAGTCCACTCAAGCAGCATCTCAAATTACAGTTATATTTGTCTATGTATGAATACATAAAAAATACACTGCACAGTGTATTTGTAGTAACAAAAGTGAGCAGGTAACACCATAAATCCATAAGGAAATAAATGCCTCACTGGGCGAGGGAAAGGTCCATCCAGCCCACTGTTCTGTTTTCAACAGTGACAGTAACTGATGGGATTTTGGGAGAGTAGTCAAGCCTGCCCCTTGTCTACAGGTACCTATTTAAAAGGCCTGCTTTAATGACGCTGCCAATATTGCATGCTGTTGCTACCTATGCTAATTTATTAGCTATCAAGAGGTTTGAAAGAAACCATACACCATTATAAAGCAGACTCTTTTGCAATGCAAAGCAAAAGGAATTCTTTAGGTGTTTCCATTGGAAATTATCGTGAGCAAAAATTAGCCTTCCAAATATAAATATAAAAAATACTCCCAAAATTGATCTGATAACACGTATTTGAAAAGCACCTATGTTAAAGTGCCACAAATAGTTTGATGAATTCTGAGTCAAACAGATATATTTAATTCTAAATTAAATATAAATTTATAAAAATTAAATTTAATCTAAATCAAAATGTTGATTTAGATCACTTTTGAACACTGTTCATCAGCATTTTAGACATTGCTTCCATTTTACAAGTGCTGTTAAAATACAATGGAATTTCAGATGCTCTCCACATTGACTTAACTCATCTGTTATGGAAATCAATTGGGAATTCTTCTGAATGTCCCATTTATGAGAGAACAATTTCACCAGCCCACCCTTGTCTCCAAAAGCCAGAGTTCCAGTGCAGTAGCTTGCTGTTGTGATTTAAATATTTCCATAAAAATAAATGTCATATTTTTCTGACAGTAGAACATGCAGTGAAAATTGAAAACATGTTATAAAGAGACTGACTTATTGTGTAATTAAGATTTCCAAGAAGGCAGATTGCAGTCTAGTCAGCATTTTAAAGATGCAGAAATAATAAATAATGGGATTTTTCATGTAATCGCTTCCCAATATATAAAAGTCCACTAACACAGACCCAACTGACATGGATTCAATATTTAATGACTTTTCTAAATCAATATTGCTTAGTCTGGGATTTCATTCGCTTTATCAAAAAACAGTGGAATATGAAAATAGTCTATCTGGGTGAAGTTTTAAAATAGAATGAAATGAACAGAATACTGTGAAGCTTCCACTGCACAGAGTCACAAGTGCAGGTGGCTAAGCAGGGAGGTATAGAACATTTTTCAAGTAATTCTCTTTACGTGTTAGTATAAACCCTCTGATTTTATGTTCTACCTCAGTAAAACACAGTTGCACTCTTCCTGGTCTGATGGTGCAAATCCAGACTCGGGGAGCCCAGCCGAATTAGAAGGCTGGAGCTGAAACATACTATATGCTACATGGTGCAATGCACAGAAAGGCTTCAGGCTTCCTCACCATTTCTTGAGTTGCACTCTTCCCCTGAGAATCTCTGTCTACCTCAATGGCAGTTTTGACTCAGCTGAACGGCAGCAAGCTGATATTTTAATATTTGCTCGATCTGACTAATCTCACTGCCTTGTTTTTGACAATGAACCAGGATCATCCTTAAAAAGCTGGTAACAAAAGGATTCATAGAATCGTGGAATCATTTAGGCTGGAAAACTCCTCTGAGAACCTTGAGTCCAACTGTTAAATCCATTGAATTAAGTTTTATTTCTAAGTCTGCATTTTAATACGTTAAAGTTCTAGTGGAACTGCAGGAATAGCAAGTAGACTGACTTTCAGAATTAAGTTGGCTAAGGAGCAGAGCTAATCCTCATACCTTTGCTGGGTTTTTCTGGACAACAGCTACCAGTCGGTGCAGTGCAAATAGACAGGAGCTTAATTCATTGCTGACATAAACTACCAAATAATGTTTTGTCACCAGAATAAAAAGTGACATATGCAGGGTACTCCAGGGATGAAATGACTGCAAATTCTAAAAACTAATGACTTGCCTGAAAATGCTCCTGTAATTTCAGTGAACATAAACATTGTAACAATTTCTAAATCACTCTAGTATAATTATAACTCTTTTATCCCAAACATAAGTTTATACATAAGAATAAATAATTACCAGTTCTCATGCTCTTACACATTAAAAATAGACAGGAGTTATGGTTGTTATTTCATTTTAACTGACGGGACTGATGTTGTTCTTATAAGTAATTTGAACATATCACTATGTGTATCAGTTTGCTTTTAAAATACAGAAAGAAATCAAAAACATGGTTAAGATCTTAATCCTGCCATTTTATTAAGGCCATGAAATATCACAAAAATTATGACTGCAATCTGTTGTAACAGTAGGTTGTGCCTGTCACCTCAGCGTACTCTTAACCATGCATCTCAGGAGATGCATTACTCTCACAATAACCTCTCCCTAGCAGTACAACCTCCTTATATTACACCTTCCTCCAGAGCCATGTCTGATCGAGTGCAATTGTGATTTCTTTCAGTGAGGTGATTTGGAATTACATAGTCCTGTACTTGAATGGGAAGCCACTAGAGTAAACAGGAGGGTTTGCATCAAAAGGTTCCTGTACTGAATGTATTAATCAGAGAATTCAAGGGAGTTTTATAATTCAAACTCCTAAACCAGGCCGTGTCTGTCTCTTAGGGATGTTGTAAAGCTGGCCACCACCATCCATCTATCTCTCTCTGACAAGTAAGCAGCAACTTGTCACTCTGTAGGCCTAGAGCCATAAGTTACCACTCTTCACACCCAGGACCATTACCACACTGACCAGGACTGTATCTGTCCCAGCAGCCTGTTCTTAGGACCATTCTTACTGTGTCTGGCACTTCAAGAGGTATTTCACCAAACAATATTTATAATGCGGTTATTTCAGATATTTACATAGCAACATGTAAATACAACTAATTGTCTTTGTTTCTTCCAACTGTATTCCTTCTTCCTTCTTGAACAACTAAATCCTTTTAATAGTTAATAGGAGAAATCATGTACAGAATCTGTTTTTTACTTGGTGACCACGTGGGAGACAGATGGAAAATGTAAACAAAACTTGCACTTTGCAAGCAAGCAAATGTGCAGGTGCACATTGCCATTAAAAATAGCGTTGTGCAAAATATGACAAAGCACATAGCGGAAAAACACAGCATCCAACCAGAGCCAAGAAACACTAAAAGTACTCTGAAATACCTACCTTAAGTCCTTAAGTACTTCTACATGGAACGCCCATATAAATATTTCACATGTATTCTCGAGAAGGAGTTGACGGACAATCAAAGGAAAATTATTCTAACAGTGAACTGTCAAATGACAGGTAAGAATGCTGTCATGAACAGTGATACACTTTTGAAAGATGAGCAAGGGAACGATGAAAAAACTACAGTAAGTCCACATTGCAAGCTGAAAGCAGCTTGGATGCAGTATTTTCTCTTGCTACTGAGCAACAAAGAACAAGAATTTCTGGATCATCTGGACATGTCTGAGGATCAGAACAAGATCCAAGCACCTGAACTGAGTGCTTTCCCTCATGTGCATGCATTCTTTCAAGTTTCCTGCTACATTACTTTGTGAGCAGTAAAGACAGGGGAAAACCTTGTTTTATCTCCTTGGCATGACAAAATAAACAATACAAAATGCATATATGATCAGTAAAAGATATGTAGAGCTACCAAATTGTGCTGATGCAAGGAAACAAAATGTAACGTTTAATTTTAAAAAACGCTTTGCTACTAACATTCAATGCTTTCACAATTTGCTTTTAGGAGCAGCAGTATGTAGCAGCAACCAAAGAACTCTTTTTTCACAGTGATAAACTGATACAAAAGTTGTAAAAAATTATTACTAACATCTCTATGATGTTTAGTCAGACTGATATCATACTTTTAAAACATTTTTCCAAACTCCAATTATTGGTTATAAAGGCATCCAAGAGAGATTAACATCACATTCTGTATCAATAGTTAATCTAAAGACTGCCTGACAGACACTGGCTCAGATTTCAAAACTCTTCTGAATAGAGGACACTAAACATACTGAGATCACTTTTTTCCCTACAAGATAATTATTCATAGAGGGTCTCCTTTATCAACACAAGGAAACAAATGAAGAGCATCATGCTTGTTGGTAAATATTAATGGGTTTAAGTTACTAACAGTATTTGTCTCTCTAGAAGTGCTTCATTATGAAAAAATTACTAAAGTTTGGTGTAGAGAAACCCTGCACCTTCCAGTACCACGTTCCCTGGCAATTTTTCAGAATCACTTTTAAGTAATTTTCTGTCTCCTCAAAGAATCAGTTGTCAATGACAAATTAATTCAATACACCAAAATAAATGTTTATTTTAATGTAAAATTTATTTCATCTCTAATTTGCATATTTTGTTATGCCTTTTTAGCTGCCAAATTTACAACAAAGTGATAAATAGAGCCTCCTAAGGGATTTATTTCAATTAAGCTTGGCTTCAGGGTGGTCCTTATTTCAATCAAAACTAGAAAACTGATGCATGATTTCTAAAGCAAAAGCCACACCAAGTTCCAAAAAAAAAATCATTCTAACATTTTACAGAGTTTCACTGATGTGCATTCATGGTATGTTCCATATTTTATTAATTGTTTATGTATTTTAGTACTGTATTTCCAAAAGCCTATAAAAAATCTTTAAATGTGGCCATAAGAAATGGCACACCTGACATAGTCTTTAATTTTTTTTCTGAAATAGATTCTTTCACCTATACTTATGAGTAAATATTATGTTTTTTAAAACCCCAGTTCTTACAGAATACTATAAAACATTGAAACCATTAATGCATTAAATACAATGATAATAAACCACCATCTCTTCCACTTAAGTATCACCAGACAAAGAATAAGGAATCAAACTAGAAAATTTAAGACATCTGAATACAGGAAATATGGTTTAGCGTTTAAATGCAAATGAAAATCACTTTTCCTGCTTATCTTAAAATGATGTATTAAATTTCATTAAAATGTTTTTGAGCAAACATGATGGATATCACATGAGTTGTCGTGTTTCTAATACCTTATTTACTTCATATTTGTCACAGAGGCAAAGATCAAAACTTACCCTCTCGCTATTTCCTTCCATTACAATATTCACATTTGTTGAATGTTTTCCTCTCACCAGAAAATATCAATATGATAAAAATTACATTTGATCGACCTCTCCTTTCACAACTACATTACAAATGCATTGATAACAGTTGAGATATAGTAATACTTCTTCTCTACTAACACTTCTTGTGTCAGGCAAACATATTTAACAATCTCAGCCACTACATTTGCAAATTAGCGTTACCTGTCACTTGAAAACATTTGGTGCAGTAAATCCATCTTAAAATATAAATTTGCCCTTTCTTAGGGACTAGTCAAGTAACTTTTCCAATATGAAGAACAGTAACTGGCCTCTGGATTTCTTCCATGTTTTGGTACATACAGCATGTGTTGCTGAAGTCTGCCCTTCATCTACTCGGGTAGCTCTCCATACATATTTTATTTCAATATTTGAAGTGTGTATACTTCTATTTGAGCTCAGAGGTTGTACATGCTTTTGGGCCAACTTGTCTAACGTGAATTAAAATTGCCCAGCACCTTCAGAAAACCACTCCTACCTCCCTCATAGACAGCTCCAAAATACCAGTAGTTATGAAGAGGATAAGACAATACCATATAAAGTTATAATTCACACAAAAAGCCATTTCTGTGGCTATATATCACTGGTTAATAAAAAATTACAGAAAATACTCAGCAAAGTTGCAAAATTATGTTCAAAGACATACAGAAGCATATATTGTGTATGTATGTACTTATTTTGGACATAAAATAGAATTGCTTTTTGGCAGTAGTGTCTCTGGCTATTAATTTCTATTTAAATCTTTGTCTTTAATATTTGGCTTCCTTTGGACAATTGTATTGTAGTTGGCCAACTGCACTGTAGAAGGCTTGACAACATAATCAAAGTTAAGGTGATTAAAATCTTGTTTCTCTTTTTACTTTTTTCCTTTTTTCAGTGCTTTTAGATTAAACCCGTTGAAGTTAGCACCATGTTGCACACTGGAAACACCTGGGTACAAATGCTCCTATTTGGACTAAAGACTAAAACGGTATGATCACAGTCGGATAGTTATGGTGCTGAATGTCCTCATTCACAGAAACAACAGATTTTAATTCCAACCCGTCATCCACAAAAGTATATGCTGTTTTTCAAAGAAATCATGTGCTTTGTATTTCAAAGCCAATGTTTCAGAAACCCATGTTTTCAGGGACATGACTAAAACAGAATTACAGCATTTACTAATGTCAAAAACATGGTACTGTCAGTTTACTGTCTTGCCACAGTTTGTAGAGCAGTAAGCCCATTTGTTTAAAATGGAGCCAAATAAACATTTATCTTAATTTTTGTCCATAGAAGTAGTGTCTCAAATAATACTCTTTCTGAAAGCAAGCATTAAAAGTTTTAACACTCACACTAAAATAGCATTCCTGGTGAAATGAAGGAAACAGAAATTTCAAGTCACTCTCTCTTACTGCAATTTACTTAGAAAACATATCATGAAGATTTAGATTAAATTATTAAAAAATCCTGGATGTTGCAATGCTATTTATTGCCTTAGCAAGTATTTTAGTGAAAATAATCAAGGCTGCTAGTCATGAATAGAGAAACAGGCTTCAAGAGGTATTACTTAAACTGTATTATTACTGTCTGACACAACTATACCTCAAGCTCCTTAAAACTGAAGACACATTGTCCCATCATCTACACCAGTAGTTAGTAATTGCATGACTTTATATGCAATAATTTCCATCAGTTCAATTTCAGTCAAAAGAAACAAGAATTACTTTTCCAGATAAAAATTATAACAGTACTAGTGTATCCTGTGATATTAACAGAGAAGCTCCAGGCAAATGCCAAAGAATGGAAGATGTTAAATTCACGTCTCAAAACTAATTCTGAAATAAGTAATCCCTTTACAGTTCTTAGCTCCCATCTTGGAGCACAGCTTAAAGGGACCGAAATCAATTTTCCTAGTCTAACTTGGAGAACTGTCATGCCTAAAATACAACTTAAAATATTTTTCACACCTCACTTCCAAATAAATCATACGGGAAGTTCAATACATCAGGTAGAAAAAACCCCAAACATACTACAAATAGCTGCAATGGAGGAGAGAAACATTCTTTTGGTACTTTCAGTGAGTGTGCCACAAACATTGGTCAGCATGTTACCTTCACTCAACAAGTGTTTCTGTTCCAGCTTTTAACAGGGATGAGCCAGTCATGAATAGCAATAGTGAGCTTTCGACTTACTTCAGCTCCTACCAGCATTGCTGCACTGTGTGTGCTTAGGTATGACAGCTGGCAGAATTATAAGGTCACCTCACTCAGCTCTTGTCCATTCAGAAGTGCTTTTCACCTTTCACTTATCCTCTGTCATGAGGAGATTGAAGCAATAGGACTTCTCCTAATTAGTAAGGAAATTTGTTCTATGGGCTCCTCGAAAGCATTTTATTTTTCCCTTGATATGTTCATCTTTCATGTATTCTACTTGTGAGCAGAGCTGTGAACACTCTCTCTTCTCCCTAGCCTTTCTTTACATCTGTGCAACGTACAGGTCCTATGTACATCCCTGTCATCCTTTGGTTCCTGCTGTTCATTCCTTGCAGTAATTCTGTATGAACTGCGTGGATTAAATAGTGAGTTCTGAGAGGAAACAACCAGATCTCTGGCGTACATGGCGTCATTCTCCTAGGAGGTTTCTTGAAATAGACTTCTAACAAACTCCTAAGAACATCCTCCACACAAAGCACAGATAAGATGACCAAAATTAAGGTCTATAAAGGAGTCTGTCGAATAACGATGACAGCACACTGAAGTTAGTCACTTCCTAGCCAAATAAGCCACTTTTCTGATTATTCCAGGTCACAAATATCATGTAGGAGAGTCAAATATTTAGGGCCAGATGGTCCAGTTAATTCCACACTTCATGGCAATCATTAGAAAGGCTAAGGACTTCAAAGGGTGTCACAGGAACTTACGCTACTTGGCCAGACGCCACAGGACATAATACTCTGGAAGGGAACAAATAGCAGAGCCTGATTGGAATGAGGTAATTGCCTTTGAACCAGAACTTCACAGCACTGTGTAAAGCCCACTGTGATGACCAGACTTCAGAAATGAGACTTCTCATCCCACAGAACTGAAGCCCACATAAGAAAACAACTGAGGATATACATCTGAGTGTTTCCCATGCTTTATATGCAGGGAAGATATATACCTGTTCTCTCAGGTAAGAACAGAAATATCTGTAAAACAAAATAGGTGTAGGTAGCCACAAAGTTTGGACTACGTTATGCAATCCAAAGACATTTAAGTTAACAAATCACAGTAGCTTCCTCAGTGTGACCATTGCCTCTTCCCATTCTTTCCCAGAAAACAGATGTTTAGCAGCTTACTGTAAATCATAGGATGACAGAATGGTTTGGGTTGGAAGGGATATAATCACAGAATCAATCAGGTTGGAAAAGATCTCTGAGAACATTAGGTCCATCAAGTGCTCTGAACAATAGTACTTGGTGGATGATATTTTCAGGCTCTGATGAGGAAAAGCTGCAGAAGTTGTTGTCTAGTAAAATGTGCCTAAGAAATAATACTGATATGCATAACATACTTTCGTTACCTGAGAGCAGATAAATAGAGTAGCAAAATAGTCAGAAATGTCCGCTGCCTGGAGAGCACTAAAAAAGATGTCGGCTGTTAGAGAACCGTCCTTGTCTCCAGCATATCTCGAGGCTGGGCTGGAACAGTTTCTACACAGACCCCAGAAACTTGACCCAGGTATGCAAAATAGAGGTTGGCATTATGGATGGTAATTATATTCATACTATATGTCCACTGTCATCTGGTGAAGACACAGCCGGGATTAATGGAGTTTTCTAATATTTATTCAAGTCCTGCTACTTGTCAATACCATGCTCAAAATGTTGTCTTTCCTCAAAATTCTTGTGTGGTCAGTTTTCAGTTTTTCAAATCCCCAAGGCACTTGATTTGTTCCTCTTATTACTTGCTAGCCTTTTTAATTCTCCAAGTATCCTACAGGCCATGGATTGGTCAATGGACTATTAGGCTGTGCAGTTAAAGAATCCAGTGGACCAAGGGCAACACTCATCAAAGACTTGGATGGAGGTGGCCAAAGGCGTCACAGAACTGAGGGTGGGCCTGTTCCACAACCAAGCCCTGCATAGCCTCAGTCTGCTCAGTAATTCTTTTTAATTCATACTTTCCCCATGGGGTGAGAAAGCTGGAGTAGGTGGCCTGCTGGTCCTCTGCCAAGCTTGTTTCCCCAGCTCCTACAAATGTCCAGACTTAACTAAGGGAAAACATACTGGCCAACTTACCAAGACCTCTTTTCCCTGCATGGCTCACCCACGGACCTTTCCTGTCACATACCTCTAACATCAGCTTACTGCTCTTCTATGCAGTCTCACAGTCAGTCTCACTACCCCACTCGTCCCTTGCATCGTCCCCCGCATGTCCCTGATAAAGCTGTTGCTATTTCTCAGTGTATCCCATCTCTCCTAACACATGCCTTCTGTGCCTCTGCTCCAACTGTCTGCTAACCCAAAGGCCTGGATGAGCATGAGGGAATAATGGCTTTTATACTATAAAGTGGGCAAGCCTTGTTCCCAGTTTCAGAGCCATGGTTCTGATCTTCCTGGGTGGGCTAGTCATGACCCTGTCTTGACAAGAATTGAGGACTTTCCACATGGGTTGGGCAATATTTAGGCACACGGCATGAGGGAAATGAATCAAAACAGGGATGGGTGGAGGACAGAAGGCTAAGTTGGCAGGGGAGAGACAAATGAATGTGAGAAAAGCAACTTAGAAGGCCAGAGGACTTTGTAAATCTTATTCTGGAAGGCTATCTGAATTAGATGAATACTGCATCCTTGGGAAGTGGGATTAAGGTCAAAAGGAGGAAGAAAGGCAGATGATTTGGACTGCAAGACTTAACTGCTAACCTTCACCTAACTAGCTAAAGAGAGATTCCTAATATTAATGTCAATAATATTTTCCAGGAAAAGAAATTACTCACCTAGCTATACTGAAAATATAATACTGAAAAAAAATATATACCTTATCTTTCAAAACATTGTGGTAACCTCATCTCTTTACTGCCCTCTCCAAGGTTCCTGGAAATTTGATGGTTAGAAGCAAGCGGCAATTTTCTGAGATAAATAAATACTATAATCTCCTTACACTCATGAAGCTATATTAAATGAAGAAATTAACTATCTGTGATACCATCTCTATTGCATTCGTCTCAACAAGTACTTCTATTATGACCAAGGAACTAATTTTAAAGCAAGTATCAATGAAAAACAAAATTTAGCATTTGCATCAAAAATTGGAATTTAAGAGAATTACAGCATGTATTTGACCAGGACTCAGTAGTAATACTGTATAACTTTTGTGATCGTTAGTAACCAAATAAAATAAACTTTTAAACATTCTTTTCAAACAGTAAGACACACTAAATTCCAAATTCTTGAAATGTTTTGCTAATACATTAAGTTTCAAATAACTATATTTAATCATTTCACTCATTTATGGATATTAGTTAAGATTTTTCTTCATTGGTAAAGTTGTCACTAATATTTTTCTTTCAGTCTTTCAATTTGAATCATGTTCAAACAGAAAATTGACCCATCTTATATTAAAAATGTGGTAATTTTTCTATGGACTCATAAGAGAACTGGAGTAGGCTCACAGAGAAGAAATATTCCCTCCTCAGTCCATGATACAATGCATAAACTTCAAAACAGAGTTTTCAGTTTCCTACAACACTTTCACTGATTATGCTCTACCCATTTACAACTTGTTAGTTCATTTTTTATTTCTCCATCCTCTGTAGACCATGCTGTTGATCACAATTCCTGCACAGTTTCACAGCTAGTTTCTTTCACAATCCATGGCCACGTTGCTACCAAAAGTGAAAGTTCTCCCTATTTCATTAAGCCCTTGGCCCCTCTTTTGTGCCAGCACTGGATCAGATGGATTGACTCTATTCAGCTGAAAACTATAAAAATTAATTAATTAGTTTTCAGGCAGATCAGCTTTTTGATCTAGCCAATTACACAGCTGCCTGAACGTTGGTGCCAGCAGAAGAAAGGCATTATAACCCATTGCCTGGAGTGGAGAAGTGGTGGAACAGTAGTAGAATAGACTTCAACTGGTTTATGCCAACTGTGAAACCGCAGCCCTAAAATCACACAGAACTTTGCTGAACATACTGATCAGCATCTTCAACAGCACAGCACGCTGAATACTAAATGGTCAAGTAGATAGTTGTTGATGTGACATGGTTAATATGTACAAATATCGCATTATCAAGCACTGAATCACCTGTTTATTAAAATGCATACTACTCTACATTAATCTTTGCCTTAGGATCTTATTGAAAAAGGGAACTTTCAGATAAATTTTTGCCCCTCATCTATTTTTTATGATTCATAAACATTAACATTTCTAAATTAAACCTAACCTAACAAAAATAACTGTATTGCCATTTCATTACACAATTAAAACATTAAATAAATTTTATCCTCATTTTATGTGAAGTCCCTTAAAAATAACTGCTACTGTTACTATACACATACCAGTTATATATTTGTGACAACATTGGAGATACATTCTTTTGATCAGTCCAGCAATAATTAATATATTCATGTACAAGTTTCAACTACTTCCTCACTGTTCATATGCTTTGTTTTATTTGTTCCTGTAATTTTTAGTCCCATTGAAGGTCCTAACAGGTAAACCTAAATGAGTGTTGCATATGTGAAACAGAAAAGACATAGCAGGTGATGTAACTGCCTAGGACACATAGCAGTAATTTTCTAGAAATGTACTAATCCTATCTGTTGAAACAATTTTGTTTCTATAAGAAAAAAATTATGTACAAACTCTCTTCTTTACTCCTTTCTTCTTAACTATATGATGTTCAACAGGGATTCCACCAATCTGGGCCAGTCAATAATTTTTTGCAGCCTTGCAAAATGCTGTTGAGAGTTCTGCTGAAAAATCATTGTAAGTTTTCTCAAGGAATCATAAAGACTATTGTCAGATATTATATACTTCTAGGGGGAAGTTTGTCCCAATATACTGATGAGATTTAGAAATCACCAGCTTCCTTCCCTAAAATATCACATTCTTAGCCATTCCAGCAAGAACTCCATCTTGCTTATTTCTCCCATGGACCCTCTAGACCACACTACCTGAAAAGAATTAAAATCATAGAACTACTTTACTATAACTGATATCCTTCTACTCTACCTAATTTTTGAACAGACCCCCAGAACATGCACTGCTATCAATATATTGCAATCAGGAATTTTTTAAAAAGCCAAGCAAAAACAAACAAACAAACAAACAAAAAACAACCAGAAAAGAGTCAGAAGCGTCAGGTTTTCTGGCTGTAGTTTTTCAATTTCACCTTTAAATGCCAGAAGTAATTTGTCACCTCTACTGGATTACCTCATAGATGTTCAAAGTCCGCCAAGTGCTTTTCACTATTATTTCCAGCAACCTTTCAGTGTGATGACTAATCTGCTGCAGAACTACGTGATGTAACACAATGGTTAAAAATAGTAAGGAGTATCTTTGCTTTCTTTTATTGCCAGTCATTTCCGGACTTCTTCATGCCTTCATGTAACTTTCTGTCCTTATAAAACAAAAATTTAAGCAGCTTTCTGTCCTTCAGTAACACTTACACGTCAGTCTGTTTGCTCCCACTATATTATAGATATATATATTTATGCATATGTGTAATTATACACATCAAAAACATATATATTGAGACTACAACTTTAAGCACTGAAAATTTATAAATCACTGGAATTAGTGTTGTTGGTACAACCCCACTTAAAAAGCTAAGAGTGACAGAGGCCTTCCCAAAATCTCAGAAAAAACTGAATAATTCTACCTTTGAAAAACTATTTTAAATGTCTGTTAATAAGTAGGGCTTGGGGCCATACATGATAAGGGCAAAGCAATGTATTTAATAGCTGCTCGTTAAGTGTATCCTGCGTGAGGTAAGAATTCTGTGGAAAAATAGTGTAATCTCATAATTAAATGTAAACACATGAGGGACCAAGTTTATTCCATCAAAAACTCCCAGACTTTTTCTCATTCCTTATCCCTTATCGAAGCTCTGTTATCCCCACTGTCCACGCCTCTCTTGTTCTTGTCCCAGTTCCTCCCGTTTATTTATATATGTTTGCCTTTTCTCTGCCTACATTCCACCAGGGCAGCTCCTCCTCTGTTTCTATGCAGGTACAAAACAGCATGTGAAAAAGAGACTGCTTGATTTGTTCCAATGACTGGACCTAGATCCAATCCAGTTTCAAACAGTGCAGGAATACAGTTCAGTTCAAGGTTATTATATCTAAAGAAGAACACAGCTGAAAACTTGATTTTGTCACAGGTGGAACTCTGGAACTCCAGTAATATGCAACCCCATGAGCCTGCCCATGGCAGCAAAGTCATGCCTTAGGATGTGCTTGTCTGTTCCAAGCACTGTTGAACAAAAAGTTGGAGGTCATGCAATTAAACATGGTGCATACACAAAAGCTCAAATCAAGCTGCACAGGTCATGCTAATACATTAAGTCCTACGATTTGACTTCTGGACTTGAGAAGTCTAACAGTGTTCTTTTAATACAGATTGTGAGTGTATGTACCTGTGTTTGCACACAATATATTTTACAATAAAACCAAATTTGATCAATGCTCTTGAGGAGGTGTGATTCACTTCTCACACTGCTTTACACTACTTTGATTTCAGTGTAGTTATTTATGATGCATATTAATCTGCCAGTAAATTATTGATTCTTTTCATACACATGAGTACCTCCACACGTAAATCAAGTTTTATACATGCAGTCATATAGGTACAGGTACCTTCACGTTCAAACATTAAAACAAAGAGAGTGTACAAAGCAATTTATGTCTTCTGCATTTTGTGCATGGCCATGTCTGACTGCATTTGTTCTACTGTGTTTTCAGGAAGATTATCTTACTAAGACTCTATTCAAGCTTGCTGCCAGAAAATTTCAGTTTAGCGCTAAACTGAAAGCTAAACTAAGGCAATAAACTAAACTTACCCCTTACTCCCGGAGGGGGTCCAAAAAAAAAAGAACATAAAAGCTGCTTGTTCAGCTGTGGCACTCCTCTTTTAAAGCTATTGTATGACTGCCTCTATTTCAGTGACACATGCTGCCTGTCAGAAGGTGATAGTGTCTGTCATATTTATTAAAAGGCATTTTGGAACTAAGCAGTCTTAAGTAGCTAACTAAAGACTGTGACATAAATCATGTATGGCATTTTAAGACACAAAAAGTGGTTCTCAAAGTACTTAGCAATGAGTGACCCTACTATACAATATTTTTAGCAACACAAAATGATCAGAAAAATATTGTCTTACAGAGCAGAAGCTTCAAAACTTTTGAGTGTCAAAAGCCATCATTCTCAGCAGTTGAATTTGATTTTGCCTCTCTAGTAACTGAAAATTTATAGAATCCTGCAAGCTAGAAGCTTTCTGATAGGTATGCCTTCTTGAGGACTCTTGAGAATTGTTTTATCTAACAGTTTCTCCATCTTTGTAACTATTTTTTAAAGTTTTCCCAATTGCTGATCAAAATATGCAATAATTATACTTTGTTGTAGAAGTACTTACTGTACCTTTTCTGAACATAATCTTCTAATGTATCATTTTTTACACAGCAATAGCACAACATTTAAGGATGATATGCCACTGCTAATTTACATTACAAAAAGGACTGTACAAAAGACTGGAGTGCAGAGATGTCCAAGCTCACCTTAAGCCACCTACAAGAAGACATCCTGCTGCATGGCCATGGCCAAACGTATCAGCTTATTTAGTCTGGAAAACCTGCATGTTTCCCTAGCAAGATTTCTGCCAGTGGTTAAACTTGCTTATTTATACAGGTATTTGGATACTTCTACATTGTGCTAGATGTGCAGGTTTCATTTACACATCTCTGGTCCTGCCTGAATTTAACAACACTTCTTGACTTGGCAGCACTTGCCTTGTTGCTGCTACTATAAACTTGAAAAGTGTATTTATTTTTCCCTTGGAGACAGCTAATATGAAATCCTGATATCATCCTAGCATGTAATCCCGATCACATACACAATTAAGATTTATAAACACACTAAGAGTTACTTTTCCCTTACTATACCTAACGCTAGTGCATTATTGGGTTATTTCATTAAAACTGGGGCAGGTATCAAAATACTATTCCTTTGGAAAGTAAAATACAAGGAAATACAAAATTTCGAGGAATAAAATACAATTAAAATATTTTATGAGGCTAAATACTAAAGGTGATTGTGTTTATATGAAATGTGAACAATTGCTTTGTAAAGTAAGGAAAAGTTGGGTTTGGCTATGTAAGACAATGGCAGGAGAAGAAGAGACCCTGTAGAAGTTACTGCAGGCCTTGAAATATAAACCACCAGAATCAATGACTGAGATCAGTGCTGCTTATTTCTCTCTGCAAAGAGATAGACAGAAATGTTGAACACATATTCAAGTACAGAGATATCAGGTCTTCCAATTACACAGAAAGAAAATAGATGGGTCTGAGGAAAACAAGACATGAAAGCCTAATGTACTGGCTGTACTACCTAACAGTTTTCGTGTTAAATTCCGTTTCTTATTCCTAAGGACTCCATTACCATTAAACTAAATAGCTCAGTTTCTGTAAAGCAATGAGAAGCACCATCCTATCAATAACCTATTTTGTGGGTAAGAACCTGGAGTTTCAAACTTGAGCAAGAAATTACTTTGAATGATTGCTGCTGACAATTGTTTTGCTTCATGCTATTTCTTGACATTGTATCTGGGTGGTAAATAGTTCCTTTCCTCTGAAATTTTGAAATCTCAAAAATATTTCTTCCCCGCATTAGAATTAACCCCAGAAGTTTCAAAGTTTCCCCACATAAAAGCAGGGAAGACAGAGTCCAGAACAGCCAAAAGGCATCAGTTGTCAGTGTCTTTACTTTAATGTCAGAGCAGGAACTTGAAACTCAGCTTTCTGCAACCCAATCCCTGTGCTCCCTTTATTTTTCATATTTTTCATTCATTTTTTTCTTTCTTCTTCATTCCTAGTAAAAGTATTCATGAAGTAGCATTTTCAGGGAAAAAAATATATTATCCCTCCTTAACAGTTTCTGTAGAAACAGAGAGGAAAAATAGCCAGGAATTTTGCTAGCTCTTACTGCAACAAGCAAAACCAGGTATGTGACAGAACACAATAATTTGCTTGATGAAAATATATTTTTTTACAGCAAGTTGAGAATATTAATCTCGTCAGTTCTAAGGTTTAAGTGTAAGGATGCAAACCATTCTGTTGAATAAGATATTAAAATAAACCAACATACTCTTAACAATGATTCCAAATATTCTAGATTAAATCGGAAGTGAAGAGATCAGGCTAACATTATTAGCCAAAGAATTTTCACCACTCATATGAATTCAAATTATTTAAGCCAGTTTCAACATTTGAAGAACTTTCCTGCTCTCAAGGGAGATATTAAACATATACGTCAGTAATTCACAGATTGCTGCTGCTGCTAGTCACTAGAATCTGGCTTTAATTCCACACAGTTAAAATCTCTCTTCAAATTAAGAGTGTTTAGTTCACTAAAAACATATCAAAATAAAACAGAAACTAAATAAACTTACTAATGATAGACAATTTTAAACGATACCTTTCCTTTAGGACCTGAGAAAGGGAGTGCCTGATCACCCGAATTATCTGGAGAGTGAGCTGATCTAATTTACATGGTAGTAATGAGCACATAGCTTTCTAATTACTTCCTGAACCATTTGCAGACTGAGCTGACTGAACCTGGAGGCCAGAGAGCAAAGAATATGACACTATAGGGAAAAGGAATAGTCCAAGCCAAAGGAGGTTACAATAAACATTTGGATGCAATTTGCATGGGTCTGAGGAAAAAACCTGGGTCATACTGTGGCAAAGAGTTCAGTAGTTTTCGTTTCCCACCCTTCATACATTTTAGGGCTACTGTAGTGCAGCACTGTTCCCAGAAGAAACAGGATGAGGTAGTGGTCTTGACAATTCAGCCTGCCTTAGGCAGGGCTTTTGTTTGTTGTCTCTTCTTGAATGACAGTGTGGTTTCAGAATGGCCAGCAGAAGATGTCAGATTTTTAATTTGTCCTTTCATTCTCCACTGCCATTAATCAGATAGGCAGAGGCTTGCTCTTCTGTTCCCTCTGAAATTCTCCTGTCCCACTCCTCCATAAACCTGGCTATCAAATATAGCTTTCAGAGCAGTCACCAGCAATCCATGGAAGGGATTAACAAATCTTTTAAGTGCTACCTGGCTACTTGAGGAAAGAGGGCCTTTATACTCAAGATCTAATACATTCTCTGCAGATACTGAAGCTGACCACACTGTGAATCGCCAACGAGTTTTCAAGGAATGCAAAGTGGTCCCATTGCTATGTAAGAATTCATTTGCAGTTGTATTTATTGCACAGCAGGGTAAATCATTCCTTTTTGATTTCTTTCCTAAAATGAGACCAAGTTTCAGCTAGGCTTTAGCTTGTCTGACAACCTTTATTTCATGTAGAGTGATAGATGCATGTTAAAATCCCACAGTGACAGCTCGGGTTCCCCCAAAAAGGTTGGGTTTTTTCCTAGGAAGTCCTGTTCTACAGGTGAATCTGGAACTTTCTGTGATGTTAAGCAAATAATGTTGTCTCTAGGAGCCTTCTAAATCTGTGTGTGGTTAAACACTTCAATTTAATGGATTTAACCCCATTTCTCTGAAAGAACCAATAAGGTAGCTTCATTATACACTTCTGCCTGTGTTAAAAAATTCTTACAGCTGTTTCACTGAGAGGATCTTCAATCTTCCTTCTTTGAAGAAAGGACTTAAAATTTGGCAGGATTCACTGTCACTTTTCACTGTCACTATGTAGTCTCACCCTGTGCAGACATGCTCTAAACTTCTGAGAAAAATCAGGAGTTTGCACGTGCTCGATGAAAGCTTGCTAGAGGGTATCAAGCAACATTCTTTACAGAGCCTGTTTTCACATTTTGTCTTCCAGACTGAACAGAGCTTTTCCTTGCAACAGCTCCTCATGGCTGCCAGAAACAATTATGGCACTGGGCACTGGAACAGAAAAGAGGCAAACAGTCTTCCTGTGTTCTCAATGTTCTTCTTGTTATACACAGCCCAGAAGAAGAATCACTTGGGTTGGAAGACGCAGTGAGTGAAAAGTGTATGGGGAGACTTGACAGGAGAAAAGCAGAAGGGGAAAACTGCTGGGAAAAGTGTGAAAAATATTAATTAGTACTACTAATTCCAACTTAGTATTACTAAGTACAGCTACTTCCCACAAGAACTTGGAACAGTACACAGTTCTCAATTTTTAAGATTCCTCTGCTGTAGGTATCCTGTTGGGAAAGTCACTGCTGAACTGCATGAGTCTTCTCCACGCTGTGGTCAACCCACAAAGGAGATGACAGCTTATGGTTGTTGCCAAATTCTTCATTTGAAGACATGCAAGAGCCTGTGTTACAGGTCAGTAAAATCTCTTTTTAATACCAAGATTGCAGCCTATGTAGCTCCAGATAAGAACAATTCTGTTTTTCAGGAAGGTCTTATTTCCTTTACTACATTCTACCTTGTCAGATAGGATGGTACACTAAAATCTAGATAAAATATGACACATGCTGCAAAGTCTTATTCAAAGTTCAAAACAGATCAGCATTAACTTCACCTATACAATCTTTAATTGTTTCCCATGCGTATAAAGATTCTTTTTTTTTTTTTTTTTAACATGAATGTTTTCAGGATCCCTGCTTCATTCAATAGTCAGGAAGTATAGTGTTTAGGGGAAAATTAAGGCTTAGGCTTTGAATACGGACATCGTCATTAGACTTCTGCCTCATTTCCTCCAAAAGGACAGTACCACAGAATGAAGCAAAAGCAAAGATTGTCTTCTCTTCTGAATGTGAATTTAAAAGTCTCTGTTGAGCTGAATAAGAGGGGATCCTGAGGGAAGGAACAGCACTCTAGCCCTTGAGGGAGCAGACTATGCCAGGAGAAAGGTGAGGAAAGAGAAAGCAAGGTCTCGCTCATGCAATGGAAGACTGCTCTATTGGAACTGTTCTGCCTCGGAAGTCTGCCAGAAGACCTGAATTCTTACAACAGTGACATAAGTCAAGAAGATTTCTGCTTTTCACACTTCAAGCTCTATAAGCACCTCAAAAGCATATGAGCAATCAGGCCTAAAGTCTCCTGCATTCTGAGGAATAGGCAGTCTTGACAAAACAGGAGTGGGTGCATAGAAAGGAGCTCATTTCACAAAATATATTATTTCTTGCTTGCAGGAAACTCATTTAATATAGCAGCAATTGCAATGAAAATCCCACATGGAAATTAGTTACTCAAAGCAGGGTTTGGCTAGAGGTCACAAACAAAGCAAAAGGGGAAAACATTGATTATGCAACCACAAAACTATGCTGTGTTGTCAGCTCAACTGAGGTATATTTAACTGGTGCAACACAGCTCCATATACGGATAGACAGGCTTGCCTGAACGACAGACACTGTGCCCTCTGGGACAAAACACCCTGCTGCCCAACAGGGCTAGTAAGATAAAGGAGTCCTGAATTAATTAAAATATACTTATTGCCCCGAATTTGCTGATATTCCTGTAAACAACAGGTGCATGCTAGGAACTAGGATGTAGGATGTACAGGAACCCAAAAGGACTGAAACACCCCCAGCTTTCATGTCAGTTCAGAAGTGGCCAGGAGAAGAGTCTTTGCTTTTCTGCACATTTAGTTGGGAAGCAGATGAATCCTTAACTCTCTGCCCTCCATTAAAATCTGTTGCAGCAGAACATGGAACTAAAACTTGTTTTACTTACACCTTGAATAACTTTGGAGATACAGAATGGATTTCAACTCTGTCTCTTTTGGACAGCTGCAATTCCATGTAATTTCCTCACAGAACTTAACTTGAAAAGCACAATCAGCAACTGATTTAGTAACCTATCTGTGACTCAGGCAGGAGAAAATATTGCAAAGAGTCCTGAATTCCCAGAATATCAAACTTATGAAGAACTGTCTTCATGTCTGAGGATCAGATTCCTAAGGTCCAGTCTGCGTAAATGTTGCTTACATGGCTCTTAGCTTAACAGAGGGACCACAAACGTTGTATACTATGGAGCCACTCAACATAATCTGAAGAGAATATTTCCTTCAGTGTAGCTGCAAAATACCATAAATAGTCATTCCCTCTGCGTCCTTACAAAGAATGAAATCTCAGACTTGGCTCAGTAAGACATCTGCTTCACTTAGGGGAGAGAATCCCCTTCATTTCTTTCCTACAACTATGACTATGTAATAGAATCAATAGTTTAAACAAAAAGGATGAGTCTACATTGTGCTCATTTTCTCTGACTTCATTATCTGCAAAAAAAAGATTGCAACATTATGCTGGAGTAAATTTCACTACCTATGTGCCCCCAAGGAAAAGTTAATTCACAGCAAGTAAGGGGACAGAATAACATGGGAATCAAAGGGCCACTATAACCACTCTCAGTCGTACTTGCCCCAAACACTTCACGGCTTAGAACCCAAGGAAAGTTTTTTCCTTTTTTGTTGATGCCTTGTAGAGGCTGACCTGGAACAGAAGCTAGACAGAGTGAAAGGATAAAGGGTAGGTATTTGTTAAAAGGCCTTCACAGGGTACACCCTGGGCAGTGCAGGTGTCTCACAGAAACGACACCCAAAATGGATGACAGTCACGTTTTTTGACAGATATAAGTTTTTTCCATTTGCATATCAGAGGTTAATTGTCCAGTTACAGCTTCAGGTAGTGGAGTCCCATTCTCTTAGTTTGCTCCCCTCAACTCACTTTTGGTTACATTTCTCGAGGCCAGAGACAGTGAGCTGTCCTTGATTCTCAGGCCTAGAGAGGAATTGTTGTGTCCGACCAAATGGGAAAAGCAGTTGCTAACACTCTATATGGGGTCCAGAGTTATACACTAAAGACTTGCAGGATTACAAACTTATGAAAATATAAAAGCTAAAATCCTAAGGCATCACTGTCAAGTGGCTATTGGCTTGAACAGATTAATTTGTCATGAAAATTGTTTAGATATATGCATAAGGGATATACATGCATGGTTCACTCTGATACCGAGACAATTGATGCCTACTGCAATTGGTAAGACTGGAGATTGACCAGCCACAGCCACAAAGTACAGTGTTGCCTGTACTTTCTCCCTTATTGTCTCTGAATTGCTATAAAAACTAATATTTCACATGTCAAAATAACACTCCTGTAACGAACCTGTAACATGCAATCGAGTCCCAGATAAAACGTTCCTTCGGTTTTGAATAAAGAAAACATTTCCATCTATTTTATTTTTCTCTTCCTTCAGACAACAGTTGAAAACAATTATCAGATAAAACATTTCTTGCTCTTCGTCCCTTAAGTGCAAACACCATGGACACAGTGAAGATATTAAACAGTATTGGTGCCAGTAGAGACCCTTGAGGGACACCACTCATTGCTGGTTTCCATTTGGACACTGAGCCATTGACTGACTCTTATCTGCCTAATAGTCCTTCCATCAAATCAATGTCTTTCACAATTTAGAGGCAAGAATGTTGCAGAAGTCCAGAGAGATGACATCAATAGCTCTTCCCTTTTCCACTGATGCAGCTAATCCACCCTCAAAAGCTGCAGGATCAGTCGTGCACAACTGGCCCTTGGTGAATATTTGCCCTTGATGAAGCCATGCTGGCCACCCCTAATCTAACTTCCGTAAAACGTCACACACCTTGTTGATGTTTTAGTTAAGGCTATGCTTCTGTCATTTTAATTTAACAAAACTCGTGGTACTCAGATGTGTGATACCATTTTCTAGCATAAGACTTCCAGGAAATGTGGCTTTCAAGCAGAAAAATGTTCCAGCAACAAAGGTTATGCTATCTGATCGTTCACTGTGAATAATGAGAGCAACTACAGAGGATTCATTGGTTTTCAGCAAGCAGCAGACTCTTATAATACACATCACTCAATTATAATCTTTGTGAGCCAGTGAGGGGTGACTAGGATTTTGGAATTCCTGACAAAGCTACTAAAATGATCTTTTATTTTGGAAACTGAGTCCTTGCACATATTGCAATTGAAAAGTTTGTGATTCTTTTACAGGACTGTTACTGCAGCAATGCTAGTGACTGACTATGTTCTGCCTGTGGTTGTAATTTCATTAAATCAGGGTAACAACTCTGAGAATAAATTTCTGTTAGAAAACATGAATACAAATAGAAAAATCTAGACCAAACCTTTGTATCACAGTAAGATGCAAAAATTTTGACAAACCACTGCTCAATGGCTAACTATGACCTAAATTCCTCTACTTGAATACTTTCTGCAAGCCAAACAAGGAAGAATTTACCAGTATGAAATATACCCCTTTTCAAACCCATTGGCTTCCTAGGACTTCATTGTCTTATCCATAAAGTTTTGCACCCTCTTGAAATTGCTTTAATTAATACTGTGTGTCTGGTACCCAGCAAACTGATTCTGCTGCCGTTTCCACTGCTCCTGTTTTCTCCGTTGTGTGTAACAGAATTCTCACTGCTTGTTCTCAGTTCTGCGCTACTTCTTCTGGTTTTCAACCAGCTCCAAAGACTTGTTGCAAGTCTTTATTGTCTCTGATTCACCATCTTTCCATACATCATGTGTAGTTTCCTCATCTTATTTATGTATTTATTTCTTTCACTAGCTTCTCTTATCCTCCAGTGCCTTATCCCCCATTTCTCTCTCCATGAACACCTTTAAAGACATGAACCTTGCAACTGTTCACTAAATAGACTTAATAACTATAACTATGTTTTGGGTCACTTAAACTCTTTTTACGTATGCTATCACATAGTCCTTCTACAACATGGCTGACTGTAAGCCTCAAGTAAAATTCAGTTCACTAATGAATAGTTACCCATAAGTAATCAGGGGTTTTGTTACTCTTCCTGTTAGATGCTTCAATTCAGTTATTTATTCCTGAACAAAATTTTTCTTTGAAAGTTGGCATATGTCTAAATTACTTCCTTCCACTTTTCTGTCATCATCAGTCATCTCCCAAATGTAAGACAACATTAGGGAAGACAAAGGAAAACCAAGAGGGGTGTAGGACAGTGCAGTAAAGTGAACAGAGCAGAAACAGAAGGGAAACATCAGACTGAAGGACATGGGAGGAAAATTGAGGAGGGGGTGAACACCAAAGAAAGACAGAGGTGAATCAGTGTGAAGAAGAGAGCTGAACATGAAAGGACAAAAGAAGGCAAAGGAAAGAAAGACTTGGGGAAAACACTATAGCCATAGGTAGCACAAAGATTAGACAATAAGAAAGAACAGGCAAAGACGAGACAGAAAACAAAGGAGATTAATCAAGACAAAAAAAAAAAAAGCCCTGGGGAGATGATCTGTATCAGAAATAAGGGGTGTTTTTAACCAAAATTGGAGATGCTTGGTACAATGGGGAACACTACAGACCAGAGTAGGACAATAAACAGAATAAATATTTTAAAATAAATGAGCACAGAGTGACTAGAGCAGTTGTGCTGCTGTACACTCTAAACAGGGAAGAGGTAAGTTATGAACATTAATCTGGTGTTTCTCTACATTTGAAAAGAAAGCAGGATGCTAAAAGGAATTAGTATCAAACTAAGATTGGGTATTATGGTGGGCTTTTTTGCTATATGCTCTTTGATACCTCTGTTTGCTACAGTATATTGAATAAGGTTAATGAAACCACAAAGCTCTGCTGTCATCACACAATGATACATGGTACCAGTTAATGTACATTTTACATCGGGGTATATTGCTCCTGACTGCTTATTTCAGACTTTTGCCAAGCTGTAGTCTGTCCCATTCTTGCTCAACATTATAAATATTTTTAATGGAAATGGAATACACATCAAAAGATGTGATATTATTGTTTTATGAGGCACTGGTAAGACCTCATGCTTAGTTGGGCTCATTTTGCTACAGAAAGGCTATTATTGTACAACATAATGGAGTACATGGGATCACTTCAGCTTTTGAGACGATTTCTTATGAGAAATTGCATGTTGGCAGATGCACTGATTTCAAGTGAGGCACCCATCTGCATCTGAAGGTACAGGATTCTCCAATAAAAAGAAACCTGCTAAGTTACCAAATGAAATCCTTTGAAATGATTTTGTCAATTTGACAAGATATTCTTGGTTCTTCAGGTGCTTTCAATGCACAATGCTTGGTTATTACCATCATGCTCATCTTGCATGATGGTAATAAGGCAGAGTGACTTGACAGAGGGCACTTGGCAGATGCAAAGCCTCAAATAATACCATGAATTAGTAACAACAGTTCTGCTGAAGTTGATATTAAAATTCTAACTAGCTCCTACTGTCCCGGGGCTAAGCACAGTTTTCCTGTCAGTTTGTCTATTAATTTATCAGTCTAACCAGGAAAAATGACAGTGGCCTGTCTTTTAGGGACAGGCAGTAGCTCCCACTTGTAGCATCCTCTTTGAAGATTGTTGAAAGGACAAGTAGCCCCTCTAGACAAGTGGCTGTGCTGGGGAAAAGGAATGTCTAGTGCCAATCTCCTTTTCCAGGTGGACATGGCACAACAGTTGGGCTTCAAGCACGGTTACATATCTGAGCAATAGATAACATGTGCTTGTGAGGGCAGTGCATGCCCTTACAGGCATTTCCTAGCTCCTCCTTGGCAAATGCAGCAGGCCAGATGGAACTGTTCCTTGGGCTGCCAGTTGGACCACCCTGGTTTGTACCAAACAGGATTTTAAAAAACCCAAGGGGATGGAAAAAGTCTGAAAATTAGCAACTAAAAATAAACAGGAAATGAAGACAGAACTGTTTCACATGAAGTGCCATAAGCAAATGAAACAGAATTGTCCAGTTGGAATTATCAAAATTATGAATTTAAGTAAAAACATTGTGAATAGTGAAAATAATGACAGGGCAGAAGAGAAATGAAGAGCTATATTTAAACAAAAAAGCTAAACAAACACAGCAACAACAATGCTATCACTAGAACCACACCTGGATATCTTCAATGTGAGATAAAGGAATGTGTGCAGAACTATAGGATTTTGAAGGTCTGAAACATGTTAACTTTAGCAAGTTTCCTGTAACCTCCTTTGGAATTCCTTATTTATCACAGCATACTCTGTTGCTTGAAAGTTTTTTTTCCTTTAAGCTTTGAAATAATAAGGCTCAGGCCAAGCACATAATGGAAGCTTGTACTCTGATTTGTAAGGATGAGCAATTAGATGGGAGAAAGTTACTGCATAATAACAAGAAGAATACTTCACTAGTTACCCAGGATCAATTAAGAGTTAATGTAGATTTTTTTCCAAATGAATGTTAGACATTGTTGGTCTGTGAGGACACATCATTTTCAAAAGACATTATTTAGTGGAAATATAATGCCAAAGAGAAATAGCACCACCTATAATTTGATAGTACTGTTTTAAACTCAACAAATCAGAAGAATCTTTCAAAAAATACAAGGCACAATCCTCTATTGCCAAAATAAAAACTAGATGATCTACGTATGGCCTATCCCTTCTGTAGGTTCTGGTACTGCAAAGAGCTATGGAATTGCTTTCTGACTATTCTATTTAACAGTCACACCAACAAAATGCAACACAGAAAGCAAAGCATAAACAGATATCATTTACACAATGCATCATCTATGCCAATATTGAGATACTAAGTAAAATACTTCAATATGCAAATCCTTTTGGTATTTCAATCATCTGAGACCTTGAGACACTAAAGGCTGTGTTTTATAATTTTGGAGTTTTACACAAATGCAGGCACTGGAGCACTTTCATCATCTAAACAGTTCCCCAAGAAATTTAAACACAGTGAAGCACAATCAAGCCTTATCAGATAGCTTATTAAGTAGGACTTGCTGGGATACTTGAACTGTTAGCCAAAACAGCACAAGCAGCCTGTGTTTGTGCAGCAGGCCAGGAGCCTTGAAAAGCCTTGCTCTTCTGCAAGGTGAATTCCACTGAGTAACACTGCGTTCTGGGGGGCAGGTGAGGAGCTGGGGAGGGAAACAACAACAGAAAAGAGATACTCCTTTCCTGCAGGACATAGGGAATTCGAAGCATCCAGGACAGCAAACTGAAGAAGTATCACTTCCGAGTTCCTTGGATTTGGTGCACTCCCTACAGTTAAGGCCAGCAACACAGTCAGAATCTCGGGTGTTTCCACACCATCTCTAAGTCAGCACTTTTCCAGGTGGCTGTCTCTGAAATGTCACCAAGGGAAGGATCTCTCTGTGGTCATGCTTGGCTACCAAATCTCTTAAGCTAATAAGTATAACAGCACAAGGTTTCTTTTTTATTATTATTATTCTTTTAAGCCCCATGGCTACAAGCGTAATCTTTTTCTGGTTCACTCTGCCTTATGAGCACCAATAAATATATCTGGAATTTAAAGTAATGGGTAAAAGACTAATTCAATACTACAGAGGCTGTCTAACAAAGAGGATACCATAAGAACATTTAAGAGGGTGGAAGGAAATTGCATCCTGATTTAGCTGGCAGGCCACCTTCCTTTCTTTTGCTACCAAAGCACCACTACACTTTGATATCCTAAAGTGATAATGCACAAGATGGAGCACAAGACATTTTGCTGCTGTTTTCTGGGTATGTTTTTTTGCCTCTCAAAGAAAATAACACAGAAGGGTCTTTGCAGAAAGACCCTAGGGTAGATTTGCAGTTAGAAATTATTCAAACTGAAATCAACAGAGACGTGACAGTTTCAAACAGCTGATGGGCCTCCTCTTCTCTTTTACAACTGGGACTTGAATGTGGCCATAAAAGGATCCTAGAAAGTCCCACCACAGAATTTCTGTGCCTCAGACATCAAGGAAAAAAATCTGACTCTGTTACAGGTTTTAATGAAGCTTTTTCTTCTTTAATTCTTAGAGCATGGACATTTCAAGAGCTAAGAATTTTTCAAATTTTCAGTAATGTAGGAATTTTCAATCTCATAGAGAGTAATGGCCTATGTTTTCCTTTCACAAATTTAAAATTTACACTAAGACCTAAACGACTAATAAGCAAATGAATCAACCTATTAATTTAACATTTTCTTAAAAAAAAAAAGAAATGAAATCTTTACTAATTTATTTATAGCTATTCATAAGACAAAACCAGGAAATCACCATTTAGAATATTATCTGTAGCTCAGAGTTCACACCAGAGTTCTACAACTCTCAATTACTGCCCAGAGATGTTTAATTTAATAATAGAAGGAAGCATGCATTTTCTCCATATACAACAGTACCCTAATAAATGTTCCTTCTACAGTCTCCATATTTCCTTAGTTTACTTAAAATTTACTCTAATGTTACTCTATAGACTACTGTAATATGAATTAAATGACGAAATCAAATGCAGATTGCCACTGTGCTGGGCAACATGCAAATACATTTAAAATACAAATGGAAAATTAACCTCAAACAGGCTTAAAATGAAAGACTAGAGTTATATTGAACTAATTTACATAATAAAGTAAGTCTTGTTGCAAAATTTTACAATTTTTAAAATAATTGTATTCAGCTTTCTCTTTCATTGTGTCTTATTCCAGTACCATGGCTGTAGTGAATTTCCAAAAGCAGGCGATTCAGACACTGTTTTACCCATGACAGTATGTGAAAATAAAAGTAATTTTGATGCACATTGTACCAAAATGTCGCTATAGGTCTTGCAAATAGTGTTCTGTAGCAATACTCATATTTTTTAGTGTCAGCTAAAGTGTTTAATGAAAACTAATTACCCATTCTCAGTATGAAGCATCGATGGAGTTGGCGGTGGAATCACACTCGGGTTGCAGCACTTCTCACCATCTCAGCCAAAATCCACACAGCCAAGGGTGTTGGCTACCTGTAAAGCAGTGATTTCATCATTTCCAATTGTCTCCTTTCTACAGAGATGTAAACAAATCAGAGCATCAACCAATACGGCTCTTTGGAAAGCTGTGTTTCCACAAACAAAGCAAATTCAAGAAATTGCATTTTATATTTTATTTTGAAAATGTAAAACTGTAACTATGAAAAAGAAGGAATCTTTATCATTCATTTGAACAGGAATGTTGCAGTATTCACATGCTTCTGACATATATTCATACAACAGATCCTCAGTTCTTTTCCATTAGGACAATTAATAAATATTCCACAATGTTTATAAATATGCAGACTCATAAAGCATTAAACCTGTATGACAAAGCACAAGATCTCTCAATTTTTGTTGCTTTATGTTGAAACAGTTTCTCAGAGCCCTTGATACCAATAAAAAATGCATATTTATCACATGTAATAATTTAATAACACAAACTGCAGTGTTCCTTTCTATTTTGTGTGTTGCCATACACAATGACTGTATTTTACATGCCAAATGAAGCAATGAAACATTATTCTCACTTAAACACAACAGAAAGTTACAGCATAGTCTGGCTAAATAATTTTCTGGGAAGAGCTTAGGTTTGGGACTGGAAGAGAAGTTTCCTATTATAAACAGTAGTTAGCACTTAAGAAGTGCTTTGCATTTCCACAAGGCTCCTCAAACAAGTACGTAAGGATTGTGAGCATTGTACAAGTAAGGTCACTGAAATGGGCATCTTCTCTAAGAAAGATTTAAAAATAAATGTTTTCTCAAGTAAGAATCAGAATACACGGCAATGGTATCTGTTTCAGAGCTAACCAAAACCCACGGCTTCCTCAATTGCTCAAAAGTTAAGTGGTACATGAAACACTTTTATGGTCCTATCAATGCATGACCGAAAATATTCCGTATTAATGTAACATTACTGAATATAAAAATAAACATAAATACATAAGTAAACAAATACTGTATATGTAGCTAGGTAACATCTTTGCACTCACAAGTAAAGTATCAGCTGAAGTTCAGGTCCAGGAGAGAAGGATCTCCACAGTAAAGGAAGGATCAAGAGAGAACAACAAGTAACAACTTTAAACTGAAAGAGGACAGGTTTAGGTTGGATACTCGGAAGAAATTCTTCACTGCGAGGGTGGTGAGGCACTGGCACAGGTTGTCCAGAGAGGCTGTGGCAGTGTTCAAAGCCAGGCTGGATGGGGCTCTGAGCAACCTGGTCCAGTGGGAGGTGTCCCTGTCCATGGCAGGGGGTTTGGAACTGGATGATCTTCAAGAACTCTCCCAACCCAAACCATTCCATGATTCTGTGATATAAAATCCAGCGGAAATTGTTGAATGGGCTCTGGATCAAGCCACAGTGGAGAGGATAAAGCATATATGAAGGAACTTTGATTTCATTACTCGCTTTTCCCTCTCTATTTTATTACTAATTGTTGTTATTTTCTGTTTATTTTCTTTATTATTTTTTCAGTGCTAGTCTCATTTTACTATTATTCATAAATCTTAATGTTCTTAAAAGAAAAGCTATTTACCTAGTTCTACCCATCAGTGAGTGAATTGATGCCTGCTTTGAGAAAAGATGTAAAAAAAAATCATAATTAACCCATTTAAATGTTACACCTTTTCAGAATTCTCTCCTCCTACTGGGTGGATCTCAAGATACAGTATGGAATCCTATTCCAGAAATCTCCGAATTAAGGATCAGTAAGAAAGAAGCACAGGACGGTATCCCCATCAAGTTATTTTTCTAGAGGTGTACTATTTATGTCCTACACAACTCCCTCCCTGTAGGAAAGCAGAAAGATAAATAACTCATAATTACTATGTTATCTGCTTGAAATTACATTTTTAACATCTTGTTCAAATAAGTACTAAAACTTTAAAACTCTGTCTCCTATCCAAAAATACTGGAAAATTTAGAATTATTACCTATCCACTCAGCTCTGTCAAAACAATTTGATTGTGCAGACTTCCAGACTAGTTCACTGACTTCTTGGTACAACAGCACTCTCAGGGAACATGCAGCTGTCACTTAGAAGTGTTTCCCAAAGTTTTGTCTATACAGATTACCTCCTCCTGAGACATGGAAGTGCCCCTGGTGTTAAAGTTCAAACCCTTTGGAACTGCATGCTTGGTGGAGCGATACACAAGCCTCCCAGAAGAACTGAACGTTTGGCGTGAGGTTCTATAAAAAAAACACAGGTCCAGAGAGAACAACCCACACAGTCCCTCTGCTCCTTCAAGCTGCCAGAGGCGCAGCATTCGAATGTCCTCAGAGCCTTCCTCCCTTACATATATTCAGATAAGTTTATCATAAACAGTTCCACAAAAGCACATTTCGGACTCTATAACAGAAAAAAAATTACTGCTGGAACAAAGAACTCCCTTGTGAACATCCAGCTGACCCCTGAGTTTCCAAAAAATGTTGAGTGGCAGTAGAAACTCATCTGACACCCACTGATACTTGACTGATTTGCTAGCAAGATTCAACAACTCATCCATGACATAGACATTGTCCTGTAAACAATGTATTTCCATATCAAAAATCACTAAGTACCATTATTCCACTGGATGGGTCTCAAAAAATTGATCCCTCGTGAAAGTCAACATTTAATATCTGAGTGGTGACCTATACCTACTAATCTTGTCCCAAACATAGAAAGTAATCTGTAACTTTGTATCATCCCTGGAATGCTATGATTCTGTTTTACAATAATATTCTAAAAAATTATACAGGGAGTAGGAAAAGTTAAAAAGCTGGAATAGTGATGACTTTAAATCGTGTTTTTGCCCAAATTAAAACCAAATCTCTGCCGTAAGGGTTAAGTGCAGTCTGTTTACCTCATTCAGACAACATCTAGTCTGGAGTGACCATTCCTTGGGAAATTAGGGATTCCCTCACATCTGTAACAAATTACATGGAGCAGTACAGCTCATCCTTAAAGTTCATTTGATAGTGATTGTAATACATGCCTTAAGGATAGGATGGAGTGCTTAACTCAATCACTTGATTATATGCAGAATTTCAAATGCTGCAGAAGCTGGGCTGCATAGGGAAGTTCTGGGATTGAGGACAACTCACCTGGAAATCAAGGCCGTTATTGTTCATATCCTACCACAGGCAGACCACATTCATAGGGAGAATACTACTACCTAATGGAGAAAGAAACATGCAATAGACAAGAAGGAGTTTTCTATTAGAGCTGTCCAGGAACAGATGGTTCAAGCATCTGCTATAGTCTCTCCTTATCCTGGGTAATTTCTTTATTTTTTAAAATATGGTCCGGCCTTAAGTTCAGTCAAAGTTCATCTGGCATCTACATCAGTTTGCATCTTTATCCAAGGATCTTCTTTGTTCATGAATCTTAGAGTCAAATGAAATAAATTATTCACACATTGCCACCTGTGTGTGAACCCACCACCTACTTAGATTTATTTCTCACCAAAGTTAATGGACTCTTCACCTCAAGGTCTGAAGAATTTACACAGTCCAATCTGTCTTTGAAGACAATATTCCTGGCAGAATAGTATCAGGCTGCAGAACCAGGGAGTCCCAAAACCTGATGGCTTGACAGTACTCGATGCAGATGAAGCAGCTTTATGGCCACATCCTAAGCTGCTGGCCAAATGAGTGCCGGTATTCCATTTTAATTACTGGAAATCTGAGTATGGTTTTTTGGTTAAAGATTCACTACTGCACATCATCTAAGGTCCATATGCTTGAAATTTGCTGTGCATCACAGGAGCGTGAGACGGGCAAGAGGACCAAACTGAGTGACTTCAGTGATGGGTTCCCAAAGAACACCATCTGTAAGAATTAGCTTTTTACAAAATCACCCGCTTCCTCCAGCATATACTTTACAGGACTGGGACTCAGGCTGCAGCTTTAATCCTCTCCAGACTGATCTCATGCGGTCAAGATTCAGACTGGTAACACAACGTTCCCAATGCCCCTTCAGGGAAACCAGATGGAAAAAGTACAGAAAAGAGAGGGTAAAATCTGTAACCACAGGTTACAGAGGCTGGACAGGCACTTGGAAACGATGGCCTGATGTATGTATGACACTGCACAGAAGTGCACACAAGCCTGCAGAGCTCATGAGTGATGCCAGAAATGTGTGGCAGCGTTCGGCACCGCTCGGAATCGTTTAACACAGCAGAACAGCTGATTGGGAGCAGGCTGTCAGCACGGGGCTGAGGATGAGTGTCAGGTACAGCACTGCTTTCCCCTGTGTCCCATGGCCCCGGGTAGCTGTGAGAACAATGCACCGAAGAGCAATCATAAGAGAGCTAAACTCCCTACTTTCCAAAAGATAAATTCTGGTACTGAATTAGAGACATCGTTCTGAAAGCTGCATCACACATATGAATTAGACACATGCTGTTCCAGAAAAATATGTGACAATGGTTGCTGACTCCACTGCTACTCTCCACTTGTGTGAGAAAAGTTTTTTTATTGTTTGTAAAGTAGCCTCAAATTAATGTAGCAAATATGCCCAATATGCAGCAATGCTGTACATGGGGCCTTAGGATATATTATACAAAAGCGACTATGAAGAATTTCCCCAAGCTTCCATATCAAATAGGAATTGACTCACACTGATCTATGGAACAAAGGGAAATGCACATGCACTGCACCAACACAGGGAAAACCTGTGGAATCCTGTCTGACATCCCAGTCATTGGGCAGCTCAGAGCAGAGCCTCATGGCCATTTACTTTTAACACTGCCAGGGTACAATTTCCATCCCCACACTCAACAGGCTACAAAAAATACTAGGCACAAATATTTAAGTCTATTATTTAGCTCTGGCATGCACAATATCACTTATTCAGAAAGACCTTTATTCCTCTGGTAAGTATTACAAGCAGTTAGAGTTCCCCTGTTGACATCTTATGCAAATTGTTCCTACAGCAAGTTATAGATACTTCAAACACTGGAGCAAGGCGCAGCATACACGTGGCTTGTAAAATGCAGTACGGAGTGAGATTACCACAGTCCCTGGTAGGAAAGAAAGATTTTTCCCACAGCAGCTTGCTTTGTCTCTTTGTAACACACATAAATAGAGACCGGCTATTGAGGTGAATTACAGCAGGTAGTGAAAGTATGCAGGCTATAGGCAAGAGAGCCTCTTGAGTCTTCATTCCCTCACAAAATGGTTTGCTTTATCTGCCTCCTAGTTAGACCAGCCCTCATTGCAAAACGGAACACACGTAATTGAAGGTTTGTGTTAGCAGCTGACGTGATGTGCTAAAATAATCTGCAGGTCTTAATCCCTGATGAGCCAATCAAGTGGAGTTAACATTAGTCCAATACTGCTTTTGTACACAGACAGGAATCGGGGTTTTTTTGAAGTCTTGTGTAGAGAGGAGACGCATTAGTTTACAGACTCAAATGGTCCAGGGGGCTTCAGCTGGGTTAGAAGATTTCTAAGAGCCATGGGGAAATCTGTAGTAAAGCCATACCCTAAAAACCTTTCTGCGACTGTCTGGGCATCTATTTTCCCATAAAAAATACCCTAACAAGTCCTGTTCATTCATGCTATACCAGCTTTCACACCTTGTGTTTGTGGTATGCAAAGACAAGCAACATGTTATTCTCAACCCCATGAAATTATGTGGGCTATAGAATAGGGTGGGTAGAACCAACCAGAAATGTTTTGACCAACTGAAAAATTCTGTTACATCACAAACAGAAATATAAGCAAAAATATAATGGTTTTATAAACTTCTGACTAACCACAAGACACTGTAATGAAACCATTCCAGAAGTGTTCCTTCTTCATTACCAGAGGAACTGCTACAGTGAGTGGACTTGTGGAGTTCAGAGCTGTGGGGAACTCCTGCCATAAAGACTGTCCCAGAGTTAGAGTTTCCCAATATTTCAGTTCTCTGCCCCGAAGCCACAGGAACCCCAGCCCCAGTGATGCAGCCCAGAGCCAGAAAAAACTCTAAACTTCATTTCTAATGGGACTCTCAGGACAGTTGGGCTTTCACCCAAAAAAAGCCAGAAGCACAGGAGCCCAGACTGCCAAACCTTAAAATTCCTGCCCAAGTCCTCATTCCAAATTTCCAGATTCCTGTGTCTCTGTCCATCTAGCTGACAGAAAACAGGGAGATGGGAACTTTAAGTTTCAGGAGCCGCAGCTGAGGCAGAAGCCTCAGAGCTTGGACTCTCAAACTTGGTGTTGTTTCAAAGTAATTTAAACAAACTATGTGACCTGTAGAAAGATTTTTCTGCTTTTCTCTCTAAGTGAAACATGCAAAATTTCAAATTAAAGGTTTTGTTTGTTTGGGGTTTTTTTTGTTTGTTTGTTTGGGGGGGGTTTTTTTTTGTTTTTTTGGGGGTTTTTTTAGAATTGGATCTGGAAGTGGAACTCTAATTTTGAGCATCTACAGCACAGAATCCACGACCAAGTGTTTCTCACTGGTCTATGATAGAGTAATCCAAACAAGCCCACAGAATTCTAGAATATTTTAAGTTGGAAGGGATCTATAAGGATCATCAAGCCCAACTCCCTGCTCTTCACAGAACTACCTAGACAGAAAAGGAATCATTGGCTTCACAACACATCCTATAGTTTATACAAGGACTCAGCAAAAAGTGTAATGGTAATGAGATATGGGGAGATCTCACCCTCATTTCATCTGACAAGTGGTTCTGAAAAAAAAAGAAAAAAGCTTTTTTCTCTTTACAAAATAATATGTTTCAGAAGTTCGACTCAAATTCCAGCTAAAACAAGAGCAGAGTCACTCTCCCAAAGGCTGAAGTCCACCTGTTTATCTAGTTGTGCTCTTGACACAGAGGGGTGATGCTCCCCTACTAGTAGCTGAAATACCATAATTTCTCAGAATATCGTCATTTCATAATACCATATTTTCCAAGCCTGCTCCAGCACTGCAATATTCATCCTCATGGCATGCCAGGTATTTGCTACCAGTGTGGAAGGTTGGAATTTAGCCCTGATGGAGACACATATCACAATACATGGGCTTAGCTTTTAACAAGTGAGGTTACCACATGTAAAGTTTTCCTATGAATCACAAGAATATGTAAATCCGTGCCATCAAACAACATCTGTTGGTAGTTTAGGAATAATTTGATGCTACTGTTTGCTTCCATCAAATCTGGTGCCATGAAATCACTTTGCCCAGCTTCCACTCCTGTCTGCAAACTCCTGTGACAAGTGTATTTCCCAAAACTGACTCTAGCTGCTGCACGTAACTACACATTTCCTCTTTTGTTCAAACTGCCAGGGAGTTCACGGACCTGGAATCATAGAATCATTAAGGCTGGAAAAGGCCTCCAAGATCACCAAGTCCAACCTTTGACCGAGCACCACCATGCCAACTAAACCACAGCACTAAATGCCACATCCAGTCTTTTCTTGAACACTCCATGGACAGTGATTTCACCCCTCCCTGGTCAGTCTGTTCCAATGCTTTAACCATCCTTTCCGTGAAAAAATTCTTCCTGATGTCCAACAGGTCTTCAAACCTGAATGCAAGTTTCTTGGTGCAGCTAAATTCCCTTGCAAAATATGTATAACATAAAATAATTTGAGAAACAGTAAGTTCATGTGCATGCCACAATCAGCCTTACACTCTGACACATTCAATCCACACGATACAGGTACCCAAAGACGTATCATTGTATACATAATAATAAAGATTAATTAAAGTAATGGTGCAACTAAGCACACTCTGCTTATCTCCCAAGCAAAGCTAGAAGAAAATCTAGCTACATTCAAATAGTGTGGCAGAAACAGCTTCCCTTTTTAAAACTTTCTAACCCTTTCACACATAATTGCACTGTAACCCAAAGATTCTTACATATATCCTACAAAGATTCTCATCTACATCTGAAGAAATAACAGAATTTATTCAGCTCACTTATGGCATCACTATGTTTAATTATTTCTAGTAATGAGTTTCATGTGACAGAATCCAAGTTGCCTTAAAAAACTGACATGTTTATTATCCATATTTCCTGTGTGTATGTTTTTACTTCGTAAGTATTCCCTTATCTCTGTTTATCAGGAGCTGGAAGTCACCTGAAGTTGACAGTCCAAACTGGCATATACTAACGCTGACCTTAACTTTGCATTTTTAAAACTAAAATAAAATTCTGAATCAATCGAGAAAAATACTTCATTGAAAAAGAAGCCAACTTGTACTTTTAAAGAGTGGAAAGAAACATTAGATTAAATCAGGTCTTCTTGCAGAAAGCCCTGAGAATCAGCAATTTCTATTCAGAGATTTTTAAAGAACATTCAGCCTTCTTCAAGCCTTACTTATACATCTCTACATCACCCCATCACTATAGAGCTTGAAGTTTTGAGCACATTATATTATACAAGGCCAACAGTGCATTCCACAGAATCTCTGCGAAATGTCTCCACCATAGATCCATGTAAAATTTCTGTGTAGAAACAGATCTTCACAAACTGTCAGTTCTTTCTTAGTCTGGCAGCTTGATCTAAAGCCCATTTCAGGAAATCTTTCTTTATCTAATTAATACACCCCGAACTCACCTCCTCTGAGAACGGGTACAGATATTTATGACTACACACAGAAGGAGACCTCCTGCTCTGTCCTTAGGCCATTACAGTTCTGCCAGTGTAACCCCCTGTATCGGGTCTGCTCAGGAATAAAAGTGACTTTATTCTGACACTGTTATTCTGCTGTATACCAGAATCATTTTTATTTCAGAACAATCTACGCGATACCCCAGAGCAATGAAAAGGGCACAGCTGTTGTCGTAGAACTGCACTGCTCCAGTTCTGCCATGCCAGGTTGCTCATGGAACAAGTTTGTGTATTGCAAAGCAGAACTCTTCTCTAAAACTACAACGCAAGGATGCTGCATCTGAGGAATACACCCTTACTTCACTCACCAACGCAAGCGATGGCACCCAAGCTGTCCCACAGGCCTCCCTCACTCGGGTGGATGTCGCTCAAGCCTTGGTTGGGAAAACCTTCACTCAAATGAGAGTCAGTGGCAAGACAAGGGGTAGTCGTGAGTTAAGGAACCACTTGCCTTCAAAAATGCACTTGAAGGGAGAGGAAAGAGTCTTTGTGTCTACTCAATAATTTATCTGATGCACTATTTATCCATGCCAAACTCCTACTTAGTTCAGTGTGGCTGTTTAAGTGTTCAAGTGTAAATATAAGGAGACTCACTTTGTTTGGTGAAAAACAGGAACAGGGCCTAATTGGTTTAGAGACACCGGTGCACGTGAGGAACTTAATGCAATACTTCTTTCCCTTTCTCCCTCCTAAGAGGGCTCTTTGGGTACATGCCAATTTTTCCTCTATTTCTGGGATGAGCAGCCAGTCCCTGGTAAACACACCTCTGACTTTACTTATCTAGCTGCCCTTTGCCTCCAAGACGTTGTCTGTAGCTGCACCCGCACCTCAGCCGCCTCTGAGGGCTCACCCTGGGCTGGGGTTCTCTGGGCATCCATCTTTTCCCTCCATTTCAACCCTGTTGGCCTTTCCCACTCTGAATGGCTCACCCTGGGCTGGGGTTCTCTGGGCATCCATCTTTTCCCTCCATTTCACCCCGTTGGCCTTTCCATTTCCGAATGGCTCACCCTGGGCTGGGGTTCTCTGGGCATCCATCTTTTCCCTCCATTTCACCCCTGTTGGCCTTTCCCTTTCCAAATGGCTCCTGGCCTCACAGGTGCTTTCTTGACACCGAGTGCCAGGCACGTGGATCTTCCCGCTCTTCCCACACGCAGGTCTCTCGTTCTCGGCACACCGGGAGGATGCTCACCCCTCCACATGCCACTCCTTCACACCTTTAGGAATGGCTGCCGTGCCGCCATGACCAACAGGTTGCACCTTCGTCACCGCGCTCACACACGAGAAGGGTCTGCGAGCCCGCGGCACCTCCGGGGGCAGCCACGGTGTCGAAGCCCCGCTGGAAAAAGCCACCGGGAGCTGCTGAGGCATCTCTCACCTTCGACGCCCGCCCCGCGCCCGACCCCACGCCTCTGGAACATTCCGTGGCGCTTGGGGATGAGCTGTGGGGGCGATGGGCGGGCGCGGGCGGGCAGACCCCGAGCCGAACGCCGAGGGAGCCCTGCCTCGGGCACCTCGGCCGTCGGGGGCGCAGGACCCACCTACGGCGCTCGCCTTCCGCAGGGCACCGCCGCGATTCCACCGGTTCCCGCCGAGACAGGGGAACGGGAAAGCTCCCGCCCCCTGCCTCTCTCCCTGCCTCTCTCCGCCGGCCCTCCGGGACGCCCGGCTCCCGCTCCCCCGGGGGGAAGGGGGCAGCCGGACCCCCCGGCGGGGGGATCTCCTCGGGGCGGGGCGCGCCGCCGGCCC
>VWPU01017292.1:0-17912 GCA_013398955.1 Callaeas wilsoni
TTTTTTTTGCCCTTTAGGTGAGGGGCTGCACCTGTGAGGGAGCTTTTGTGACTGCAGTAAGTGGAATATGAGATTACAGGGGCAATTAATACCTTTTTTGAAATGGGTTGAACATCTTTTCTATGATTCACTGATAGAGTCAATGAGTTTTTGTAATTAAATGTACTTAGACTGAATGGGGGTTTCTATTAAAGTAGCACTGAGCAATGTCCTTCATAGCCATAGAGATCAGTTCTGGGGTATGAACAGCAGGATGGGCAATAACCCTTACAATGTAACTCCGCTAAGTCATGCCAGCTTTAAAGATACATTGAAAATGCTTTTATAGCTGGTGTCCTCTCTGTGTGGGGGCCAATAATGTGGCTTAGCAGAGGGAGAACCAAATGTTATTATTTGGTTTGGCTCTGGTTCACAGCAACACTTTTGAGAAAGTCACATCTGGGTCAAATTTTCCCCCATAAATGGAAATAATAATGCTTACACTATTTCAGTGAAGTGTTTGGAGATTCCTGGGTGAAGACTATAGTGTCTGATTTTCAGTTACTGGGATCATGGTTTATAACTCTCTACCTTCTATTATTAAGTACTGAGTGTGATTTACAGAGAGAATATAGTCAGGTGCTGAAAGGTCAGCTTAAGAAAGAGATGGAAAACTGCACATCTCATTTCTGACTGACCACTCTAACTCAGAAGATCAGTGGCTCATAGGTGTGGTTAGGAACTGATAATGTACCCTTGCCAAACCCACCAGGTATTGAATTTTGATAAAGAGAGGATGAGGGTAGAAAATGTAAAAGTTGATTCACTAGGATTCCATGGTGAACCTATCTTAGTCACAAGGGAGCTGCTCACTCTGGAACTTCAGGTACTTCAGGAAGTGTATCTGCAGTGGCATTGCTATAGTAGATTGTTTGTGCAGAGATTTAAGACCCTGCAGAGAAAGCCTTAGTCTCAGAAACTTGGCAGCTGTATTGCAGATTCTACTAAAATGGTTGAAATCATTGCACATAATCTGACTTGAACAGAGATTGGAAGTTGATTACTAAAACAGCCATTCTGGACCAAACTAGCTCTCTAGTTGGCAGCCCATGTTTGAGACTGGAGAATGGAGAAGAAAGTTTTAACCTCTTTGTGGTCATATAAGAATGCCATGGGGGGCATTCTTCTGGTTGGCCAATCCATAAAAGCAGAAAAAAGACTGACATACTCTAGTTCTTTCAGAACTAGTATGTTTCTCTCACTATTCAGTCATCTTTTAGTTTACTTGGAATATTGTTTGTGCAACTAGTATCAGTTTGTATATTAATCACAGATATGTTATGGAATGTTAATTTGGTAAACTTGTAATTGTCTTATGTATTATGTTTAAAATCTAGCAACAAGAGAACTACTAGTGCAATTCTCATTCTAAGAGAGTAGCCAACTTTTGGTGACAAATCTAAAGCATCTGTGGTTTCAGAGAAATGTTTTGCCCAGGATTTGGCTGATCTCTAATTTTCACTTTACTCCTTTATAGCTTTCTATTAGAAGAGATATGTTACGAAAGGGTCTGTCTGGAGAGGGGAATGGCAAGAACAGCTACTGCAGTGTGCCTGCAAGGAACTGTTTCTACAGTGGCTGTTCTGTCAAAGTATCCAAAACTGACAACTCCTGTGCTTTCTGTTCTTTCATCTAAGCAGTGAAGAAACTGGCAGGCAAAGTTGAAATGATATGCTAACACATTTTATTAATTTGAAAGTTTACTGCTTGGCTAATTTTTTTTGTGAAGTTTGCTTTTTCTTTTAGAAATCTTTTACTCTCAGTTTCAAATAGTGTAGTGGCTTGCCTAGATGCATCTGCCTTGAGTGTACATGCCAGCTTCACAGATCCTTAGGAGTATTTGTTTGCAAGACAACAAAGTTCAAACAACACATTTTGCACAAACAGTATACTCAAAGTCCTTTCTGTGGGGTACAACTCAGCTTCTCATCACAGATGCAGACTTTTGTGCAAAGCTCCCCACCAAACTTATGCGTTGTCATTGTGTAACACTGCAGAGTTAAGATTTTGGATCAGTTCTTCCTCATAAAATGGGTTGGGTTTTTTTTAAAATTTGTAACACTGGAACATACAATCTAGTGTTATGAATTATATTTATTTGCCAGGTTTGAATTCCTCAAGGACCTCTTCTGATTCTGTGTAATTTCCCCAAAACAGTGTCCCTAAAAGGCAAAGTTGTGACTCCCTTTAAATGTGTGGTCTGCATAAGAGCAAGCCTGACATTGCTGAGAATCAGAAAATGTCACTCATGAGACAAGGCCATCTTCAACACTTACACTGGATGAAACAGCTCAGCTGTGGAGCTGTTCAGTA
This sequence comes from Callaeas wilsoni, assembly GCA_013398955.1. Taxonomy (NCBI): domain Eukaryota; kingdom Metazoa; phylum Chordata; class Aves; order Passeriformes; family Callaeidae; genus Callaeas; species Callaeas wilsoni. The sequence goes on from VWPU01017292.1 coordinate 2,353, forward strand.
TTGAGTGATAGCAAATACTTCTGCAAAGCATGACAAGGCCGATCATATCTTCCTTCTATCTCCTTGCCTTTGATCAGAAGGGTTGCAGGGTTTGCCAGATACCCACTGTGAAAAAGAAATTCTTATCTATTGTTGGAATACCTTATGCTTGTACAGTTGTCCATGCACCAATGCCATATGAAAAGAAAAGGCAGCAAAGTGAACTGCATGGAAAGGAGATAGTTGTGTTTTTGTAGTGGTACAGTGCAGCGGGACTGCCATTCTAGTACTTCAAGTTTACACAGATCGCTGTGCACTAGTTCTTTGCACAGAAGCATTCATACAACTCACCTTCACAGAAGGAAATAAAAACCAATCTTTCATGGAACTCCTGAACGTTTCTGAAGTTATCAACCATTTCCAGGGGTTCAAGGTCATCACTCTCTGTGCAGTACATGGCTGTTTCCAGTGCCAGTAAATACAGGAAAGCAACTGTTCAGCTCCCAGAATACAGAGAAAGCAGTACCAGTGTGTGATTACTGGGAGTGTTTGAAATCAAAGGGGCAGTCAAAGGGAAGAGGACACATTAAGTAATAATTAAGTCTCATGTGGCCTGTGAACCCAAATACAAAATAATGTGTAAACAGTGTGACATCTCCAAATCCATACCTGTATTTTGTTTACATTCTGATAAAACTACTGCTTACTCTCAAATTATCTGCCAGGAAAACTGGATGGAAGGAAACATGACAGACTTTTCCAGCAGTCTCTCCCTGGAACAGTCTAACTCCTAAGTGGTATTAAAGGCTACTTTTTGAAAGAACTCTTTATTTTGATAGAGACATGTTCTGACAGAATGGACAAAGGTGAGAAGGTATTTTCAAAACCAGGAGCATGCAGTAGTTTGACCCGAGATTTTGATAATAACATTTTCACCGTGTCTATAATTAGGTGAATCAGAAGATAGCGATTGTGAGTTTACAGTCTATGTAAGTGGCCACTTAAGAGTAAAAGAAGTTAATTAGATGAGCACTGTCGTGGAGTGATTCTGTATCCCCATCGCCAGCTGGAAGGGTTTTTTTTGTGCCCTTGGACTGCAGCCGGGAGGACTCTTCAGGGCGGCTTGCCTGACCTTGCAGTCGGAATGTTTACATATTTTTACCTAGATGGGGACTTTTTTTTTTTTTCCCCTCTGCTAGGAGCGGAGGAGGGAGGGGTTGCTCGCAACCCTTTCTTTTCAGCTGTCGGCTGGAGAGGGACGGAGATCTGCCTCAGCGGCTTCTGCTCCTTCTTGGACGGTTTTTCGGCTTGTTTTATTCATCCGCGACCAGCTCACCATCTCCGGGACTCCTGGTTGGGACCCCTCGACCCGGCAGGGCCCGGCTGGGCTTTGGGCCTTGGGCCTGGGACACGTGAGAGAATTGCAGGAGGCCCACCGACCTCCACCTCTGGGAAGGGAGGGGGAACTCGCTTTGTTAAATAAACAGGGGTTTTTTTCACTCTCGTTTGAGAAGTTCCTTTCCCGAACCCGTGAGGGAGGGGCTGCCGGGACATTTGTGTCCAAACCAGCACAAGCACAAAAAATGTAAGCTAGGAGAAAAGCTAGGGAATTCAAGATTGATAAATAACACAACATACTTTTTAGAAATTTTCCAACTCACCTAAGTCCATCAGACTCAAAGTAGCACTAAAATACTTGGTGAATAGCATTCAGACATGGAGTCCAAACAAAATAATCTGCAGGTAACTAATGAAAAGACTTAGAGAGGGAGTAAGTACATAATGAAAATAAAAAATAATTTCACTTGACTGATGCTATACCAATTGCTTTGCAGCTGTCTGTCCTTTGTTCTGGCCAACTGAAAATGTGCTAACAACAAACAGAATGGGATATTGATTTATGTCAGTTCTGTGCTATTCTTCCCACTTCAAAGGATTTTAGCAATGGTCAACTTTCAGTTTTACAGGAACATAAGAGAAATCCAGGAAATGATAATATGTATTTACTGTTCTTTAGCAGACACTAATCAGGGAAATGTGCTCTGTTGGAACTTGCCTGCTCTTGAGAAATTTTAACAGGGTGCCAGAAAACTGTCCAGAGAACACTCTGGTAGCAGGGAGGAGTTGTCAGGGATCCTTCATAGTGATAATACTCATCCAGTCTGTCAGGAAGCAGTTCTTGAATATTGAAAACAGGGACCAGGACCTTCTGATCTAAAAAAGGGGATTTGTGTTAAATATTACATCATGACTACACAGGTAGTGTTTCAGTGAAATGAATTTTCTTTACAGTAAGTAGGATATTTTCAGTGTCATATCACTAGGATAAGAAAAAAACCTTTTAGCAGAGATGATCCCAGTTTAATAAGGAGTACAGCTTTTTAAGTTTCCTATGTACAAGTCTTGTCTAAGACACCAAATCAGAGCCCTCTAAGATAAACTGTGGCCATATTAACTAAAAAACACCATGTGGAAGAAATAAGGCCCAGTCAGGATCACGTGGGGCATGCTAGCAATACACTCCTCCCAGCTACTAGAGCTGCTGTATCATAATGCTAGCTTTACAACTGCAGTGCAGACCTTTTGTGTGCACGAGATTGCCCATGCCTGCTCAGAGTGCTGTGCAAATGAAGAGAAATCCTTTCCTCGGAGAGCATTGCAGGCAGAAGTTCTCTGTTGCCAGGCTTCTCAGATCATCTTCTGGTTTCCAGTCAAAGCCACATTTTTCCACCCACAAACTTTTAAAATCTGCTGCTCCTCACAGTCCAGGGGGGTAAAGAATGACACTGTTGGGCATCACAGGGCCATAGAGCTACAACTCAGCTATCGGGCAAAGGCTGTAACTCAACTATCACACAAGACTATGTTTTTCAACTGCTACCAGCAGCTTTTCAGTCTAATAATCAATGTCTTTTTTATTAATTCTTCAGAGCTGGTGCTTAGCAACTCCTCTGACAACCAGACATAGTAAACTTGTGTCCTTGCATCAACTGTATTAGCCACCAGCTGTCTGAAAGCGTTTCCAAGACCTAATCTCCATTGTTCACTAATTTGATTTTCAAGCACCATTGCTTGGAAATAACCAGAATCCCGGTATTATTCCCTAGCATAATATACAATACTCTGACACTTTTCACAGCTACAACTTCCAAATTAACTGAAATTTGACACAAAATTACTGTCAGAATCTTAGGGGTGCTAGGAAGTGAGCTTGGGTAATATTAATGAGAGCTTTGTTTGCTAACTAGAACATTTTACTTTTCTGATGGAAATGTGGAAACTTGTGGTTTTGGTTTGTTATGCTGCAGAAAATCCTCACATTTAAAAATTATCTTTACAGTTATCTTATTGAGGAGTTTTAATCCTCAAGAAAAAGCAGAATTATATATGTACAAGCTCCTAATTTTTTTTAATGATCATTATTATCTTCATATGTGGGATACTTTAGAGAGGAAAATTGGAAAGCTATCCTTCTGACATCTTGAAATGTCGCTGAATGTACTCATTTACTGTAATCTCTAATTCAAAGAATCTGGGAAGTTAGCGGGGAGAAAACTGTGGTTAAATCATAATACATATAGTGGTCAATGGCAGGGTTGTGCCTGCCTGTGCCTCTCTGCTGTTTTCAAGCTGCTTCATGCTACAGTAGGCAGCTTTGAGTAAATGAGCTTGAAATTCACTGTTGCCTCTTGTTTGATAAACTCTACCAGTCAGTAGTTTGTAAATGAATGCAAAAATGAATTTAACATAGCTGAAGTTAATTTACTGAAAAACATAAAGAAATACTCAGAGTTCCACTTTTCTTAACTTTTGTTCCTGGTTTTGTATGGGTGAGTAGAATCTGACCCTTCTTTTTTTCGTGAGAGAGAAAAGGAAGAACCTTTATTCAACCACTGTATTAATGTTAAATAATGTAGGTAATTTTGTACATTAAAGGTCTCTCATAACTGAATGACTGAAAGCATATTCTAAACAAACAGAAAAAGAAAAGATCCTGCACCTTACCTCGAGGATAACAGCCAAAACTCCTAGTCCATCTGCTTTGTCCATTGCTGCTGTTGTATCTGGGTATTTCTCAGAGTTGTAATGTACAATATGCAGCTACAAAGGACAAGATATTTTGTTCCAATAACATCTGGATCATGCTCACATTTATGCTTCACAGCTAAAAAGGACCAGTGCAGCCACCTCAGGATAAGACAATGTCCTTCAATGATTTCTGGCTGCAGTGGTAAGATCTTTTTAGAGAAAGGCAGAAGGTCCTGGGACTCCCAGACCTGCTGTAGCTGAGTTACACACACCCCACAGCCCCCCATAATGAGCAGAGAAAGAGGATTCATGACTTCAGCTTCAAGGAATCTTGACTGGAGTATTACTAAATTTTTCTGAAAAACAACACCTTAGCACTCCAATATTTGGAATGCAAACCCCAGTGGTAAATGCAACTAGAGAAGAAATGGATTCCTGAAGTGCTGTTATGCAAGCAAATTATTCTGACTAATTTCTTTTTTATAATTTTGAGGTAAATATCTGACTGGTACTGCTTATCCAAATGTATTCTCAAATCCATAATTTAGGATTAGAAAAGATAAATAGTTCTTCGCTAGATAGAAAAAGGTGAGTAAAGGTAAGCAGCAGCAGTGTCTTGCAGCTATAAGTTACTTCAAGTGACCTGGTGCCAGTTCTGAGTTTAGAATCTAAATTCCGGCACACTTACTTAGCACATCCAAGTCCATCTTTTTTTGTGGTGCATGACCCTTTTTTTTTTTAGTATATACCCAGATCATAAATACTTGGCTTAGAATCTTACAGCATTTTACAGTCATTTACCCAAGACACAGATCTCACTTTGAAACAATGGGACTTGCTCAACTTTCTTTGCTTCTTTCCCTGATCTAAACTGGTCTTACCTCTGCTGTAAAATGCTTCCCACTGACAGTGTGCTCAGAGCCTTTGAACTTGTTTTGGTTTCCCCAGTGCAGGCGAAGTTGAGATGCAGTGTATTCAGACAGGAGGTTTCTGATGGGCATAGTAGGTGACAGATACATTTTCACTGTAAGCAGACCAAAAACAGATGGGAACAAATGATACCATAGCTCTCAAGAACAGGGCAAATAAAAATACTGTGTCTAAGTATATTATATATGGAGCATGAAAAAAGCAGATTCTTAACTCAAATCCATCTTGGTCTGTGGTAGGAAATAAATGCTTCAGTTTTCTTTAAGCCTTTCTTGGTAGATCAGAATTTAGAACATTCAGAACATACCCATTTCTATTTTCTTAAACACAGGAATTGAATATGACAGTTGTTGCTAATGGAAATCTTTCTTCTCCCTGAAGAATGCAAATTTATCTCAGACATTGAAGAGACAATTATTAATATGCTGAAGCAAAAGTTAGGCTCATGTACCTTCTTTCAATCTTTCAATAATGGTTGAAAATGGCTTAATAAATTAATATTTCTCATGGTAATTTATATCTCCTGTTACATTGAACTCCACTGCCTCTTAATCTTCTTTTAGGAGCACATGACAAAACCAAATAAACTCCCCCCTCTCCTTGCTGCTCCCCAAACGGATGTCGAGCAGCAAGATAATCCCAGGTCTTAAAAGCAAGCACTTCCTCTCTTGACGTGCTGGCAGGAGACCTTTGTATGTATTACCCTCCCTTCTGCTCACTAAGGCTCTCCAGTGGGAAAGGCAGACTGGCTTGTTGGGGGTTTTTTGGCGTAGAAATTACAGTAGTAATTCTCAACCCAGCAGAAACTTCTCAGTTGTTCACTTGGAGCATTTGGTACTTCAAAAAGCAATGGCTTGTGTCAAGAAAAGATCAATATCTTTGCAATTTCCCTGTATTATTTTCCAGAGTGAATACAGTTTGTTTCTGGACAGTCCTGGACATATTTTTTAGGGGAAACAAGGCTCAAAACCTTAGTGAAGTAACAGTTGTGGCCCTATGTATTTTTAGGCTCCTACTAAAAAGGGTTTTTTTGAGCTCTACTGTTTTCAGTCTAGCTGAAGTTGGTAATTGTGTCTGGATGAGCTGGCTGGTAAAGAACATTAATTATATATAAGAATGACTGACAACACAATACTAAGCAACCTACTGATTTCCTCTGGCTGAAAGAGAAGGTAGCAGCAGATGGTAGGGGCAATTGACCAGGCAGCCAAACAGGTGCTGCCCCCACCTCTCGCCCACCATTCAGCCACCGGGGCCAGGGCTTCCCTGGCCATCGGAGGGGTGATTGACAAGGCAGCTGACGAGATGCTGCCCCCACCTCTCTCCTGCCATTTAGGGAGCGGAGCCCCTGCTCAGCTCCGTTGTCAATCGCCACCCCCATAGCCGGGGAAGCCGCGCCCTCTGCGTCTGAATGGTGGGCAAGGGGCGGTGGGGGGGAATAGCAGGTGTTCAGCTGCCTGGTCAATCGATTCTCCCATGGCTGGGGGAACCCCCTGAACTGCATCCAGATCCCTGGAGATATGCACTTTCCATCAAGCTCTATGTACCATCCTACCCTCTCCCTCTCACAGATCCCAAACTCCTTCAAAACGTCCAGCAGCTGCTCGCAAAGAAAAAGTCCCACAACAAAAAGCCAGTGCTGGCCTTCACCTTCCCTTTGCAGTCTCTAAACCAGACAAACACACTACTGATTCGCGCTTTCCTTCTCAACGATATATATATCAGCACATTCTCTTGAAGTGTCAGAGTCCATTGTTACAGCAAACCATCTACAGCTGCAGTTCAGACTGAGTGATATGCCATGACAGAAAGCATTTCTTGTCCTTCTCTCTTACGTGTGAAACCTGATATTTGCAGCACAATCACTTTCACATATCTTCAATGTCGTGAGTCCAAGCAGCTAGAGATCACACAGATGGAAGTGTCAGGACAGAAGACATTCCTAAAGTAGCCCCTTCTCTTAGCAGCATTTAAATTGTGCACAACACACTGTGGCTCTGTATCTTCTTTCCCAGATAGACCTGTCATCACTTTTTTCACTTTCACAGCTTCATTACCAACTTTCAGCAGCTGCTCCCATAGAAAAAGGCTCTTGAAGTAAAAGCCAGTGCTGGGCTGCCAGTGCTGGGCTGCACCTTTCCCTTGCCACAAGTAAGCCACATCAAACCCACCAGTGCACTCTGTATCTTGCTTCTCCACCACATCTGCCATCATGTTCTCTGGATCTCAGGGCCTAAACATAAGGACAATTGTTTTCACATAGGGCTGCAAGAGGAATAGGTAGCAGCAAAAGTAGCTCTCGTTGAACCTCCTCCTTCTGACTACTAATGTGAATTTAGGAGGCAGGCGAGTGGCAACCACACTCCTCTTACAGCCACTACGCTGCACACACCAACCTTGTCTGCTGCAGCTCTATTCTTCACCTTTTGTTACACGTCACACTTTCATTCTTCCGGAGGCAATCCTCATCTACTTCTCGCACAGAACACTGTGTCGACAACGAAGCGCTCCAGTGTACCACTTCTGTCAAAACATGCCTGGGCCATGTACCTTCCTTCTCAGTGCTACGTACCACACCACATTCTTCCTCTCCTGTAACCAGAACCTAGACAGAAAGTTTTTTTGCTATGTCTGTTACGAATGGTTGTGAGGGTTTAGATAATTCTCTGCCTTTTGCCCAGGCCTCCAGCAGCAGGCAGTAGCTTAATGGAGGTGGCCAGCACCTCAAAACCCACTTTCGTTCCCAAGTTCTTTAATAATGGCTAATTCGGTCTATTATAGAATGAATTATTTCTTTAATAGACACAAAACTAACAGACATAAGACTTCAAACAAACTATATACTACACAGGAACACAAATAAAAAGAAACTACTAGTAGATATATACAGCATGAGGTTAAAGGTACCATTAATTTTACAGCTAGTGAAGAAATAACTTAGGATCCAATGTATCTTACCATCCAATTGTTGGTGGGGCATACATTGAGATCCTTTCCCTCAATTCCCAGGAAAGTAACCGCGGAATCTGCATCCAAACTCCGGGGAGAAGTCTCCCACACTTTCAGGGCATGTGTGTGTAGAAGGCTTCTGCCTCTGTGAATAACTTGTGTGTCTTTTATAGTTTGTAAAACAGTGTGTCTCAGTCAAGAATATTTTTTTATCTCTTTCCACATCTGCTCTCCAGTCTAAGATGTTGAATCTTAGCTGGAGCTTGAGCCCTTTTGGAGCCAGAGATGACTCCTTGCTGGGCCTTTCAACCTCTGGGTTATCTCTTCCATATCTGCACCAACCATCTGTGGTAGAGAGGGGGAGGATATGTCCTGCCACAGCCTCGCACAGAGAGCTGTGCCAGGACAACAAGCTTGCCCAGAGCTTGCCCCTGAAACTTGGGGAATGTTGTATTTGAAACAAGCGGAAACTTGTATTTGCACCACATTCAGGGGGCTGTCCTCTTTCCTTTACAACCCACAAAGCACCGTCAGATCGCGTTGCTCTTCTGAACGGTCCTTCTCAGCTCAAAGTACCACAGCGCACATTACAGCCGCTCAAGGACTAAAGATAATGATAGATGTCTCACACTGAAAAACATGCCAGGACAAAAACATATTCTTCATGTCCCCTTCTCAGCATCCAGATTGTGGTGTTGCGTTAAAAATCTTGGACATAGAAAGACTAATCCAGCAAGTGCTTCTCTCCTGGCACATTTTGCTGAGCGAGAGCTAGAGGAACAGTTTGGACTCTGAGAAACAGAAAGAGTATGAGTGTACCTAAAGTTGAGGAAAAACCATGCAAAGCACACTGTGGATATGTGCAGTAGACACGCTAAAAAGCTGAATGCAATCGCTGGGCTTCAGTTCTGTCCAGATCACATAAGGTGAAGAATGAAGCTGCAGAGCACTGGGCTTGTGTGCGGAGGGTACAGATTTGCAGAAGTCCAGCCAAAGCACTTTCACAATCAGAGTCAGCTGAGAATGCTCTTGCTGCTTGAAAAAGTAATGCATAGCTGTTGGACTTCATCACAAAACGTAGAGATAAGCTCTAAACCTTCACTGTTGCAGAGTCCATGATCACCCAGTCCATAGATCATCCAGAAGCACACGCCAAAACAGAAGGCATTCTTAAAGGATCCCTTCTCCAAGCAGCCTTGAAACTGCGCACAACACACTGGGACTCTGTATCTTCCTTCTCAGATAGCTGTGCCATCATTTTTCACTCTCACAGCTCTGTTGCCAACTTTCAGCAGCTGCTAGCACAGCAAAATGGTCTAGAAGTAAAAGCCAGTCTGGGCTGCACCTTCACCTTGCCACACATAAGCCACATCAAACTCACTGGTGTACTCTGTCCTTCCCTTCTCTGCTGCATCTACCATTGTGTTCTCTGGATCTCTGACCCTAAGGGTAAGTGCAGTTGTTTTCATATAGGGCTGGAAGAGGAATAGGTAGTGACACAAGTAGCTCTCGTTGAACTTCCTCCTTACAACTGATAACATGAATTTGGCACGAATATGTGTGGCAGCCATGTTCCTTTTGCAGCCTGTACACTGTGCACACCAGCCCCGTGCTCTGCAGCTTTGTTCTTCGCTGTTTGTAACATGTTGCGCTTTGATTATCCTGGAGGTGAATTGTTATTTACTTCTTGCACAGAACACTGTGCCATCAGTGAACTGCTCCGGCGCAAAATACACCTGTGCAATGCACTTCTGTCTCGGTTTGAGAGACAGGTGTCCGCTAGAGGAGGCAGACGCCTTCCTTGGAATGGAAAAAATGTGGACCCCCTTCCCTCCGAATTGTTATAATTTAGAAATTAAGGGGGCTCTCAGGCACAGGGGCGCTCCGGCGGCAAGCTGGGACGGCAGAGACAAGCAGAAGTCCTGGGATGGTGGAGGAGATGTATCACAGTCTGGAGCCGCAGTGGGAAAATCCCCGGGAGGTCTCGGCAGGCAGGAGGTGCGAGGCTACAGAGTAGCGAAGGCTGGACGCAGCCTCCAAAGAAGCAGCGGGCGCTGAGCGGGGCAGCGACCGCCTAGGCCCCAAGGGAGGCAGGGAGAGGAGGGGATCGGGGCACCCAGGCAGATGGTAAGAAAGTCCTTCCCTTAGTGAGGCGGGTGTTAATAAGGTCTCAGTCTGAACGGCTGCTCTTACGAGCAGGGGCTCACCCGCGGCAAAAGAAGCAGGACCAGGCTGCTCCACGACGACAGCCGAAAAACTCCTCTCCAAACAGCCTCGGCCGCCTCGTTCCTCTTCTGCCCAGTCGAGAGCGAGAGAATGCCCGAGCCCGAGAGACAGGGTTGTCCCCCCCCACCCTGCCGTCTCCAGTCTACCGTCTCGCGGTATTTTCCCCCCCACCTGGGCACTCCCAGGTAACGAGAGAGGGGCCACAGGCCTCTCCTCTGAGCTGACTACCCCCTTTGTCTGTGAAGTGTCCAGTCATTACGGCCCATTAGCCACACGTATGGGGAAAATTCCTCAAGAAAGAAAAAAAAAAAACAAAACAAAACAAAAGAAGAACTCCTCAAACCCCTACAACTTCCCTTCTCGGTGCTACATACTACACCATATTCTGCTTCTCTTGTCATCTGAATCTAAATGGAAAGCTTTTTGGCTATGTCTTGCACAGAGAACTGTGCCAGGACAACAATCTTGCCCGGAGCTTGCTTCTGAAATTTGTGGAGACTTGTGAAATGCAGTGAAAACTTGTCGAATTTTGTATTTGAACCACATTCAAGGAGCAGTCCTCTTTCTTTTACAACCTTCAAAATGCTCTTAGATCATGATGCTCTCTACATTGTCCTTCTCAGCTTGAAGTACCACTGCACACATTACAGCCGCGCAAGGACTAAAGATAATGATAGACGTCTCACACAGAAAAATGTGCCAGGACAAAAACATGTTCTTCATGTCCCCTTCTTATTGCCCAGATTGTGGTGCTGCGTTAAAAGTCTTGGACATAGAAAGACTAATCCAGCAGGTGCATCTCTCATGAGCGAGATATAGATGGACAGTTTGGATTCTGAGAAACAGAAAGGGTATGAGTGTACCTGAAGTTGAGGAAAAGCCGTGCACAGCACACTGTGGATGCGTGCAGTACACATGCTGAAAAGTGGCAAAGCTGTATGCTGTTGCTGGGCACACATAAGGTGAAGAAGGAAGCAGCAGAGTACTGGGCTTCTGTGTGCCAGCGTAAAGGCTGCAAAAGGAACGTGGCTGTCACTTCCTTGCCTGCAGCATTCATGTTAGCAGTTTTAAGCGATAAGTTTAAGGACAACTCTTCTTGCTGCTACCTATTCCTCTTCCAGCCCTATGTGAAAACAATTGTGTTTACGTTTAGGCCCTGAGATCCAGAGAACACAATGGTAGATGCAGCAGAGAATGGATATACAGAATGCACCGGTGAGTTTGATGTGGATTACATGGGGGAAGGTGAAGGTGCAGCCCAGCACTGGCTTTGTCTTCTGGAGCTTATGTAACGAGGGCAGCTGCTGGACGTTTACAATGGAGCTGCAAGAGTGAAAAATGTGACAGTTTGTATATGTGAAAAGGAAGGTACGTAGTCCCAGTATGTTGTGTGCAATTTAAATGCTGCCTGGAGAAATGGCTACTTTAGGGATGTCTTCTGTCCTGACACTTCCTTCTCTGTAAGCTGCTTGGACTTGGTGACACTTAAAATGACTGCACTGCGAATATCAGGTTTCACTGGGAAGAGGGAAGGGCAAGAAATGCTTTCTGTCCTGGCACATTCCTCAGTCTGAACTGCAGCTGGAAATGCTTTGCTTTAGAGGTGGACTCTGCCACCCTCTGAGAATGAGATGGTGCTATATATATAGCTGAGAAGGCAAGTGTGAATCACTAGCTTGTTCCGCTTAGTTTAGAGACTGCAAAGGGAAGGTGAAGGCCAGCACTGACTTTTTGTTGTGGGACTTTTTCTTTGTGAGCAGATACGGGACATTTTGAAGGGGTTTGGGATTTGTAGGAGTGAGAGAATAGGATGGTACATAGAGCTTGAGAGAAAGTGCATATCTAAAGGGAGCTGGATGCACTTCACTGGGTGCAAGTTACATGTTGAGCAGCTAATCTCACAGAAAAGATTCTAAAAGAAAGATGCCATGCTGCAATTGCCTTTTCTTTTGCAACCTATAAGCTGTGCAGCCAACAATGAAATGATTCCTCTTCCTTTGCCGCTGCATGCAGGATCACGTTCTGTCAGACTTCAACAGCCAGGATCTACAGGGGATCCCTTCCACTGACTGCTCCCACACCAATGGGGCCGGGCCAGCAAAGTGCTTTTTCCTGGGCACTGTCCGCGCTCCTGAAAACAACCACACGATGGCGCCGACGACTTGCAAAAGAAAGAAACGCACTGAGCCCAGCTCGAAACCACCCCGAGTGCAGAGCCAAGCTGCAAACGTCCCTGCTCTCAAGTCAACTGTGTCTGGACAAATATGTTTCGCTGATCTTCCCCTTCTAAGTGCATACTCTTCTTTGCACCACACTCAAACAGCAACAAAAATTCCTTTGCCCTAACAAATCTTTTCACTCTTGTAGAGTCCAATCACAGATTTGAAAACATCTGACAAAATCAGAGCTCACAAAAATGCCAGCTGAGAAAGCTCTTGCTGCCTACAATTTCAACAGCACCCATCAAACTCCAAGCGCACACCCTGCTATCAGCACTTTCCTTCTCAGCTCTAAGTACCATCCTAAGCCTTCAATCTCGCAGAGACAGGATCCAAATGGAATGGCAGCAGGGACTGTTCACACACTAAAGCTGCCAGGAGAAAGAGCTCAACAGCTTGACATTTGCCTTCCCACTGACAGTTCAACAGCTCTAACCCAGAGAACTGCCTATTGGGAAAAGCCTTTAAATTTACTAAGAGCACCCAATGTGTGCATCCAAACTTGCTTTCTTTGCCAAAGAGAGGAACTACAAGCCCATCTCAAAAGAAATGGTATCCCCTCCTCAAAATACAAAACATCTGGGGACTAATCCCATACAAAAGGTACTAGAAAACTGTTACTGGGTATTACCTGCCGGGGCACTAGATCAGCTGCACACCGAGACTCAGCGTGGCTGCTTACCTTGTCCAAAAAATGTGAGCTGCCAGAATTTCAAGAAAGCTGCCACTGAGAAGTGGGGAAACCACATGCCAAATTGAGTCTTTCACGAGACCACCTTCCAAAGATGAATACCGACTCCATCACTGTATGAATTGATGCAGTGCTTCCACACCAAATATGCCAGGACAGAAAGTTGCTGCTACCCTTGACCTACACATGGCAGCTTCTTATCTGCACCTCCAACAGTGGGGCTACTTGCTTTTCATTGCCATGAAAAAGCCATTCTCATTCAGGATCTTACCAAGCGAAAGTTGCTTGTTGGACTATACCTCCCCATGGGAAGGTATAACATCTGCTCCAACACTGGCACTATGTCCTTTGCTTCCCAAGGAAAGACACAGCAAGTCACTTGGCCTTGCCTTGCCTTCAGTACCTTGCCTAGGTCTTCCTAGTCTACCCTTACTTTGCTTCCCTTGCCTACGCTTTGCCTCACCCTACCTACAACTTCCTTGCTTTGCTTTCCCTTGCCTACCACTCTTTTCTTTGCCTTCCATGCAGGCAAGGTAATGCAACCTGAGTGTAGGCAATTGTAGGCAAGTCAAGGGAGAGGTAGGCAAGGCCAGAGCAGGGAGGGGAAAGCAAATGGAGTGGTAGGCGAGGGAAGGCCCAGAAGTTATAGGCAAGGCTGGGCATAAGAAGGTAAGGCCAATGATGGGTAGGCCAGGCAGAAACAGGAAGGGCAAGGCGAGTCAAGGTCCTGGAGGAAAGCAGTAGTCAGGTCAAGGGTGGGGCAATGGGCAAGCAAGAGAATGCAAGGCTAGAGAGGGTTAGCAGAGCAAGGCAAGGAAACTCTTGGGTTGCCAAGGTAAGGCAAGGCAAGGCAAGGCAGATGAGAGGTACGTTCAAGGATTACTGGGATACAAAATTGGCCAGGACCGAGTGCCCTGTCTGGCCTGGATCCCGCATGGGCCACCTCTAATCTGCACCTTAGACACTTAGGCTACATGCTTTCCTTCACACGCAAAAGAACTGTCATTCTAGTCCCAGAACCCAAGGACAAAATATGAATTTTCTGTCCAAAATTTAACACATGCAAGCACTGCTCCCAGACAAAAGCCAGCCAGAAAGACAAGTCTGTATGGCACCTCCTCTGGGCTTCTTCTCACATGCTCCTGAAACAAAGGAGATACATGAGAGCCTTGGGAGTCCTCAGGGGAGCAGTCAGAGCAGGGCAAGGCTGGGAAATACCGGGAGAAAAGGGATGTTGAGTTCCAGGTCGGGGAGGAGTGAGCAAGGCAAGAGAGGGGTTCAAGTGCAAGGGAAGACAAGTGGTGGCTTTGCAAGGCAGGAAAAGAGAGAGGCAGGCAAGTCAATGAGAGTTCTAGAAGAAGGAAATGAAAGGGCTGACCTGGACAAATGAGAACGGAAGTCAGGTGGAGAATGGGTGAGCAAGTCAGTGCAAGGCAGTGAAGGGAAGGAAGGCCAAAGGAAGGCTGAAGGAAGGCTACAGACCAGACAGCAAGGCAATGCAAGGAGTGGGAAGAAAGGCTAAGTAAAGGAAGGGACAGGAAAGGCAAGGAAATGCAAATGAAGTGTAGGTCTATCAAGGCCAGGCCCTGGAGAAAAGAAGTAGGCAGGTCAAGGTGGGACATGGGAGTGCAAGAGAATGCAAGGCTAGAGGGCTAGCAGGGCAAGGCAAAAAACTATTGGGTGCCAAGGCAAGGCAAAGCAGGTGAGAGGTACATTCAAGGATTCCTGGGATACTAAATGAGCCACGACCTAAAACACATGAGCTACCTGTTTTCCTTCGTATGCAAAAAAACTGCCATTCTGCTCCTGGAGCCCAAGGGCGAAATGTGAATTGCCTGTCCAAAATTCAAGACATGCAAGGACATGCCAGACAAAAGCTGCCAGGACAGATGGATGTGCTTGCACATGACCTCCTCGCGGCTTCTCTTCACATGCTCCTCAAGCACTGGAGGTACGTGAAGGCCTTGAGAGTCCTAGGAGAAGCAGGCAGGGCAAGGCAAGTTGAAGAATTTCCACAAAATGAGGAGTGTTGAATTCCAGGTGGGAGAGGGGTGAGCAAGGTAGTGCAAGGCAAGGAATGGGTTCAAGGGCAAGGCAAGACAAATAGTGGCTTTGCAAGGAAAGAAAAGGGTGAGGTAGGCAAGGCAATGAGAGTCCTAGAAGGGAAAGGAAAGGCAAGGCTAAAAGTAGACAAATGGGTAGGGAAGTCAAGGTGGGAGGTATATGACCAAGTCAATACAAGGCAGTGGAGGAAAGGAAGGCCAGTGGAAGGCTACAGAGGGTACAGCAAGGCAATGCAAGGTGTGGGGAAGCAAGACAAAATAAAGGAAGGGCCAGGAAAGGCAATGAAATGTACGTCTGCTTATTAAAGGTAAGGCAAAGAAACGTGAGGGTGATGTAGACAAGGCAGTGGGTGTCCTAAGAAAAACATTACACGCACGACAAGGCCAGGATAAAAGCAGTAGGGAAGTCAAGGTGGGGGATGGGTGAATCTATTGGTTTTGCATGACCTGAGTTTTGGTAGCAGGGGGGCCACA